>DWGJ01000393.1:0-31594 GCA_018246895.1 Aspitha aspitha aspitha
CCTCTACCTGAGCTCTAATCACGTCATTTTTGATGTTTTAACAATGTAAAGACTGTACTCATGACCACGGACGCGACGGATAAGTAATATATCGTATGTATGTGTATCAGCTGTCTGGTCACCATAACACAGGCCTTAAATTGCCTAATTTAGGATCAGACAGCCGCGTGTGGAATTGTCGCCAGTTACTTATTTATTTATTTATATTCAAGTAAAAATAGCTGCTGAAATACATAGAATAATTGTTTAAATTACACCATGTTTGCTAACCATACATATGACCGTAAATATAAGTATATTTTCATTTATTTATTTATTTTCTGCTGTTGAGTTAACTCTTTTTTGTATGAAGAGCGTAGCAAACAACGAGGCACCGGTCACGAATTACCTATAAGTGTAGTGACGGTGCTGTTCAAGTAATAAAAGAGTTGAAGAAAAATACTTAACGATTTTTATTATGACTTTCAACAGAGCTACATTTGCAATCATACGTAAGTTTACAAGAATGTTGAAAATCGCACGCGAATTCACAATAGCACAAAGCAACAGTTCCTAACTACATAACATGTGTCTACAATTAATTTAGTTAAGGCGTATTAAGGGAAAGCTGTTACACAGTTTGCTAGCGCGATTTCAGTGCCAGCTAACCTGAGTGCAACCCGTTAGACTAAATGGCATAACGTTACATTGTTCCCTAAAATGTTTTAACATTTTAAACGGGTACATCAAATACTAACGTTTTTATATTACCTAATACCCTTAATGTTTGGTTGCGATCGCCTACCAAGGGAAGCGTAGACGCAAATTGAAAAGCTAGCTACCCCGTTAGCTTTAGAATTCCATTTCCACAGATATTAAACTTTACATACATATCGTCACGCCAGGTCCCTAACGGGGTAGGCAGAAAGCAGCGGGTGCCAAATATCTCCGTCCTTACAAACCTGCCATACTTCATCTACATTCATCATTCTCTTCATGCATATTAAACTTTACCTAACATAATTATAACAGATGTTAAACTGTACCTTCAAGTAACATAATTATAAGTAGAAAGAAACTCATTCATGATTCTGGAACTCGCTACCAGAGTTCAGAGGTGAGTTTAGGCGATTCTCCAATAAAGTTTCAAGACCGCGTAGAGGGTCATGGGAAGCCTGTGCCCAGCAGTGGACTTGTAAATACTAAGTACTGGAAAGGTTTTTACAAATACAATTTAATTTGACTGTAATACTTTTCTCTTCGGTTGGCCAAAGGATTTAAAATTTATGATCGCAATCGATGGATCTGCTGCATTTTAAAACGTTACTCACAAACAAAGTTAAAAAAATATATCCTCATTACTTTGGCTTGATTTAAAAATGTTTGTTTTCGTCTTTAGTGATTTACTCGTATATACATATGAATATAATACGAATATGTATAGCTCCAAATTTTTAAGCAGCAAAAGCTGTTTTGTAGTAACTCCGACAGAGAATTCGAGTTTCAACAATTGTAATCTGTTGTTAGAGAGAGTACGTGACATTTCGACCTGAAATACGAAGCGAAAGCCTATACCCATAACCTCGCATATCGCTCGTCAAGTTTTTGCTAATGAAATAAACTTTCAGGTAGAGTGGAGAAAGCGAGGTATTAATATTCATGGGGAGCGCTGTCCCGGCCCTTGTAAATGTTTTATTCGTTAACGAGTCTACCGGATTAGGGTAATCATGTCACGTCGTGTGTTAGACAAAGCTTTCGCAATTAATTCCCAACGTAATCAATTTCAGACTGATGTAGCAATTCATAATTATATGTAACGAATAGCTTTTGCTCAAAAATTATATTTCCAAAAACCGATTCATGCATTATTTTTTTATTAACTAAGAGCGTGGTCTAAAATTTCACCATCTAATTTCCAAACTGACGAATTTTTGTACAATATTTATACTATTTTACCCTTTTTGGGGAGGCATTTTTAAAAGTTCTGCCTTAGTGCTCACTTACGCTATATGAAGAATGTATGTAATTATTGTATTTGAAATAGAAATTTTTATCGGTAGCATCTTTTGAGGTACCTACTCCACGGAACATAAGTACTGTCTGGCAAGGCAACTGTAGCTACTTTACAATACGCACAAAGACAGGCCGGAACGCTTCGATACGCACGTCTTGCAAGGCGCTAACAGGAGTGCCTCATCCCGCGTACTTTTATTCGCGCGCTACTACTTATGTACGAGCTCCTTCAACTCATTGTTGTCTTTCGCTAGCTTTTTCTTATTATTGTGCGTCTTAAAGCTAGTTTTTTGAAGCAACCATAGTGTTTTTGTAGAACCAGTATTGGGATGCATATTGCTTTGGTCAGCATAACAGTGTGTTTGATTAGATAACATCATTACTTGTGCGTTGATTGTAATATAAATCAATATACGAGTATTCACGTAGGCCAGGTAAACAATATTTTTACCAGCGTGTTTGTGCGCAAACGTCAATTCAGCAACGATTAATCGGATAGGTAATTATAAATCCACATCACATCTCCGCCCTTCGCAGATCTGACAAACTTCCCCGTTATGATCACGAATGGCTTTCATTTGTGTCTAATTTGTATTATTCCGCCTCCCAGCTTATGGGTACATGGATTATCTGTAACAGACGTCCCAACAGTATCGTCAGCGTCTGTAGGCTTAATTTTCATTATGTTTATTGAATAATGCGCTCCAGAAGCGGCATGAAACGCAAAGATAGAGAGGATTGTCTATGCAACACTGAACAATCTGTAAGCTTGCCTATTACGCTACGGACTTGTCACAGATTAAGCTAATTGCTTACGGATTTTAACGTCTTTTCACAGTTTCCAACAACATTTTTAAATTACGAAATTGTATTAATGGATTTAGCTAGTTTTAACCCTTATTTGTTTGAATTAAATACCATGCTTTTAAAACATGTTTACTGATTCGTAATTTAGCAGCTAGCTTTTCATTTCTTAATTCCTTGATCAAAATTGTGTTCGTTCTTCAACTGTGTGCTTACATAACATAAGACATCAAAATTAAAATTCATTGTAATTTGAAAACAACTAGTTAATTACACTGTTAGTACGTGTTTTCAGTTACCCGACGTATGTTTTATTATTGGATTGTTAAAGCTTCATTCCCTGCCTCGCAGCGACCCAACCGGCCATCTGTTACAGCGAAGCCACGGGCTGTGAAATACGCGCCTTTATATTACCCCAGGCTCCTGGCGTAGCCGGTTTCGTGTAGACAATTTTATAACTGTTATAGCTTTTATTTCATATCTATTATAAACAAGAAAGCGAGCAAGTCTGGATATTCTAGAACTCTGTTTCCCTATATGTTCTCTAACATATCTGAAGCATGTCACGCCGTGTCAATGCGGTAGATTATGGTTTCAAACGCTATCTTTATGACAGGAGACTCATGTGTATTAATGGAATAAAAAAGGATTAAAAAAAATTTGTTACAAAAAAATTTATGTTTATTTAAGTCGCAAAGGACCTCATTCCCCTGTGTCGCAGCGACGCGGCCGGCTATCCGTCACAGCTGAGCCGCGCGAAGTGAATTACGCGCATTCATTGTAACGGGTTGACCAGTGAGATCTGTGCGCGCTGCCTTTTATTAACTTTCCTTTTATCGACGGATGTTTCTACACATAATAACGTCACACGGGTTAGCTACGATAAAACTACATAAAGTACCTAGCTAAAAATATATATGAGATTTATCAATAGCGAATTTGCTTTCAACTTTTCAAACAATGAATGCGGAATGTTCTACATTTTAGGGCACTGTTGTAAATAATACGTATTTGCTTGTAAATATTTCAAGCTTGCTTGGTATTGAAACTATTCTATTTTTCAAGGAATAAGTATCTATTTCAGTTTACTTTAGCTTTGAAACATCTTTTATATTTAATGCACCAGAAACGGAAATCCCGACGGTAATCTTGTCAAACTTTCAGTTTATATTTGTTTCCAATGCCTTCATAGTGACATCCAAGCTGTTTTCTGGTGTCGATTTAGCTCATGCCTTATGTTTTAAACCAGTAAGTACATTCACTTTTAACACGACTATCCCAATATTTATCATTACAAAGACAATAAATTATAATGGATTCTTACGTTTAAAGCTAAATTAAACAATCACTTAAATACCGCGACCCAATAGCATAACTGCACTACAGTTGCTGATACCAATATTTTCTATACATGCTATGTGCTAAACATAAAAAACTTTCATAACATCAACATCAACACGACTAAAATCGCCGAACTTCACATTTTCTAAAAGTATTTTTTTGTGAATGTTACAAAGTTTTCAGTCGCTTTCGCTTCTAATTTCCACGGAGTGGCTGCCAAGATGTTGTCTGGTGTCGGCTTATTCCATGCTACCTAAGGCGAGTTAAGTGCGAAACTGGAAAGTTATTTATTTTTAGACCTGGAAAGATATTTCAATTTTACGATAAAATTATGACCAGTATTATAACTAAATGTATGGCTGAAACGTAGTTAACATTATTTACGGATCGTATTTTGTATGGTAGAGTTAAATTATGTACTGCATCTTTCTTTGTTGTATGAACGATAATTTTAAACACTGAATTTGGAGTAGATCATAAAAAAAAATTTCTTTAGTTATAGCTACTTATTGAGTTTCATTGCGATCTCACTTGATGCTAATTAGGGTGAAACCTTGTATGTTGCAGGCTTTAATAAAAAGCTCTTATTCAGTACTGTGTAGAACAACAAATGGTGAATTATAAGGGTGTAATCCTGCAAAAATTGCTATGTTTGCAATATATTTTCTCTACCAATTTCTTCAGCGCGCTTGTGAAAGTGTCCAGTGTCGGCTTATTGTAGCGTCTACAGCGCTTTAAGCTTTAAAATTGAAAAATTGTTTATGTATCAACACCGTAGTTTGAATTCTTAAGTATAACGAGAATGTACAGCCCGTGACTCGGGTTACTTTACGATGCAAGTACTGGAAAATTTTGTTCTGTCATAAATGCGACATGCATTCACATGCTCGATAGACTTATGTTAGTTGGTACATAATAAACCAGTCCAGTATAAAAGATTGGCAACCTACTAATGGTCTTATTTACATCAAATACTAACCAACACTTATTAAGACTCTTGTGAGTTCCATTGTTACATAATATATCTGTAGACCATAACATATTGCAGTCTTAAGCGAACACTTATTTAAAGATTTTTACTGAACATAAAACAAGTATAACAAGTTGAATTTTCAACATGTTCTTTTGCTACCTCTTGCTTTAAATAAAGTGACATGCTAAGTAAGAGCTATTTTACGTTACGTCTAATTATGTACAAATTCCACAAAAAAGTAGATTTAGTTAAGTTTTAATTTTTGAAGTAAAACTACATAAACTACAAAATTTCTCAGCGTTTCAATCTTTTGACTTTCGAAATCTCCGAAGTGATATACTTCCGAGTGATATAATTTTACATAAGCAACGTAAAATTACGTCCGTTCAGTAAACAGTTATTTTATTCATGAGTAATACGAAATAACTCTACTAATATGAGCTCGTAAAGGAGATTTCAGCTGTACCGATCCATCATACGCTTAAATCGCATAAAACCATAAACTTTACCATCTATACCATAAAGTTTAAATTGCAACGTTTCAGCATTAGGATATTGCATAAAAAAGTCGTCACAAGCCATCATTCATAGAAACGCCCTCGCACAGCTTGTAAAGAAATCCTTTCGCAAATTGAATATTTCGCCAACTATTTATTTACGCACGGAGATGGGTCAGAAAGCCGATTACAGGTCGCGTAAGGATGCGGAAGAGCTTTCACGTGTAATCCACCGATGTGAGTGGCTTATAAAGAGGTTTCACTTATAATAATTCTACTAATTTTCATGTCACGGAAAATGTTATACCGGCTAGAGATTCCTCATATTACGAAGCAAACTTTCAATTTAAATCCCCTGTACACAGTAAGTTCGTGATGAAACGTAAATAAAACAAGCAAAATGTTTGTAAGCGCCCAAAGCTACCGAATTACATAATATTGTACACCGGCTCACGTAAGTTTGGTGGAGTATGCTATAGTTATAAGCTAATGTTAAAGTAGCTTAAGCGAAGTTAGTTCAAACAGCCGCAAATCCCGGCTTGTTGTGTAAGTTCACCTTGAATATTGTGTAATTTCCCACCACAGCTTACCTGACTCCCTATAACGGTATTATTTCATTCTACTTTTCTACAAATAAATAGTGTCGAACAACAACATCTTAACATCCATAGATTACTATCGATAATAACACAGATTGAAGGTACGGCGCACGACCATAAATAAAATTGATTGATTTTTTTTATTAAAGATTTCTTTAGTAACTTGTCCCGACGTCAGCAACCGCTTACACAATTACGGGGAAAAAATAGTTCAGCTATAGAACTTACGCTTAATATTTTGTAGCGAAACGAATATAAAACAGTACAGCAAATAAAATTGCACTCAACAATGCTACTTCTACATTCAGAAACAAAGCAATGAAAATCCTACACTTCATGTGTTAATTTAAACAGCAACAAGCAATATAAAGCACCTGTGTGCCTGCAGGAGCTTTCCAATGCATTTTCATGCAACGTTTTAAATTTCAAGCGCTTTCTTCAACTACATTCTAAATCTTTTTAATCCATTTATATGCTGAGTATATTTTCGATACTTACTTGCTGTATATGGTCTCATGGTGAACCACGACCACTGGTAACCAGTGTGGATCTAATTCCTTGTAGTTCAGTGGTGGCGCTGGCGTGACAAATAGACGATGTTTAACAGAAGCAAAAATAAGTTTTTAAAAGATAAAAATACACCAAATTAGAAAAATGTTAATAAACAGCATAAAAACTATTATTTATACTCTTAAGTAGTATTAAACTATTGTCTCTTCAATTTGACTACAAGAACGTGAACTATTTACTTTCACTATAAAACCATTAACTAAACAATATTAACATACTAATATTATGTACCAGATATTTATGTACATACATATTATATAACTCAATTGTTTGAATAATTTGAATACTTGTACCTGATACCGTACTGCTTCTAAGTTTATCATTGCATTTAATCAAATACAATATACCAATATAATGTACAAAATAGATTCAGAACGTTATTTTGTTATAAAATTGACCTTGAGAAGGCTAAAACGCGGCCTTATCATGGCGCATCACTGCTTGCGTTGGGATTCATGAATGGGCAATTGTTCCCGTTTCATAGTCCCCGCGAGCCTACTATCCCTATCTCTAACCCTTGCTCTTAAAAGAAAACATTTCCCAAATTATATTAGGTCTATTAAAAATTCTACGTATTTCATTAAATATCTTTAATTATTACGATATAACAGGCTTATACGGTAACGTACAGAACGTAAGTAAAAACGGAAAATATAAACAGACAAAAAATTACAAAACAACAATTCAAAGCCGTGTAGAATACTTTTTCATACAATTTCGTGGTCGAAAATGAACCGTGTTAATACTAAGTATATGCAATTTAATGTACATTATATTAAGTAACGAAGAACGGATTTTCCCTTTCTATCGCACAAGGCCGCCCGTTCAAAGCTGAAACGTTTATGGCATACAATGTCCCAGAGGGATACGCCAGTCCGGACTGGAGATGTGTTTGGAATGCGTTAAATACGAAGCTGGAATAGTGTTTTCGCTTAAGGGACCAGACAATGGAGGTTGACAGTTATCCTACCGTCGCTTCCACTAAATATACATTACGTTTTTTGTGCCTAAACGTCATAAAAGATTATGTTGTCAATTGACGTAAGGTAGTCACCACAGTTGACTACTGACTAATGATGTTGGCTATATTTGGATAATGATGGTTTTACCTAGAAACATGACATGTTGATAGAACATGGAAATGCATACAAATATTAGAAATTCTGTAATGTGAATGATGAATGATGTACTTTGCATTGCGTATGATATAATTTTTCATCGGCACATGCATGAAATTTCATTTTAAAAAACCTTGTGGATGCATGTGTAGTCCTTGAAACATTAATACCACGTACGTCCCCGAGGGGTCGGATAGAACAGACCATGGGCTATGTGTTTGGAATGCATTAAATACGAACCCCGGACTGTTTGTTTTCTAAAAGCGACGATAGACGATGCTAGTTTCCTTGTGAAAATACGCCCAAACAACAGTCGAAAACACGATATGTCGTGTTGCGTGAATATGTATCTTGGCATTTGAATATAACACGGTTCTATTCAAATGCCAACATTGACTACAAAATATCGTTATCTTTGCAAACCTGAAGAGATTCTTTTGCATTTATCACTCTTTTCATATGTTGAATAGCTGCAACACTTTTTGCATCCCACTGTTGGGCACGAGACTCTTCTGCAACTGTGGAAGGCCTGACCTACATACAAGTTAAAAAGACATTTTTGAATACAAGATATCTCAAACAGATGCTAATCGCTACAACGGATCGCCGATAGTAAATCAAAGCACTTTATACCGTATCCAATTTGTTTGGGCGACGTTCACGTAATCGCAATGATGTTGACAAATAGACCAGCAGGTCCGTCCCGCCTCTTCGTTGTTCGATCTTTTCGCATCGATACAATAACTCATTCGATTACGAAAACAGGAACAATACAATGGCAATAAATTAGTCGCGGATTGTGAATCACAATGGGTGGTTAATGTTTGTTTTCGATTTCCACTGAAAGTATCGCGATGAGCGTCGGTCGAGCGGTGTAGCGGTGTGTTCGGTTTAGGAAAATAGCGGTGAGTTGCGACCGAGCGTGACGCCATTAACCAAACGTTTTTCATTAGTGATTTACAAGCCGATGCGTTGATGGGTTGAATATTGGCAACATACACTTACATACAAACATGTGTTCGGATTAAACGAACCAAATACAAGAACATTAATATAATACATTCCTTTTTTTTGTAAATATGTAAAAAAACATTATGCTCGTATATAATAAAAAATGCTATCACCTGTAATATCTATCAAGCGATATCAAATCTACAAATGTATTAAATCTACTATTAATACGTGAGTACCCAACGACAACAAGGATAACTGACTTGGAAAGACAAAAATTTTGCTATAATTCTTAAAAAAAATTGTGTATAACTTACTAATATTGTTTCTAAGGATGATTTTATCAGAATGATGTCGTGCTGGAAGGTTACCGATCAGCGCTTTGTTAGTAGACAGCATTGCAAATTTCGTGACATTATTAATAGCCTTAGAATTGCTGTCAACAGGCATTGTGTCTTAAATAAATATAATATCGTAATGCAGGCTAATTTAACAATATGCACATAGAGAACTAGTAGTATGAGTACATTAGGTAAGTAAAAGCAAAAAATATATATATGAACGCGATTGTATTCGAAACAGTTCGGTTTGAGAGCGCCACCAACACGTTATTTCCATTAGACCTCGCACGGAGGCAAGTTTTTCTCAAGCTATTCTGATTTTCAACAATCTCATCAAATCATGGCGGGAAAAGGTACCAAAGGGGGCTGATTGAATTGAAAACCCCGCTACCTGACGCCATATTTCTTTCCCGCTTCCCCAATCGAACTTTGCCCACATTTAAAAGTATTTTAATCTGATTGAACTTACGACTTAGACAAACTGTTGCCAGCGAATGCTCTTTCAATTTTGTTTCGTAACTGAAAAACCGTTAATGACTTTATTCACGAGATATAAATCTGTAATTTGAATAAGTAAAATGTTCTAAACAAGTACCTATCTACTTAAAAAGTCATTCTTCAATATTTACACATAATAAATTTTACATCAAGTATTTTACATCAAATATACATATTTAGAATATTACATTTTCTGTTTTTGACATTATTACAAATTTGTATTACGGTCAATAGTTCCGTAACCCGCTCCGCCTTAACTGACTTCTCATAAGAAATGCACGCTCCACCACTTTATTTATTTACATGGGGTTAGTCCGATAAATCGGAGACTTCCTATCGACTAGGGGACTTTTATTGAACTTTATATTTAGTACACACCCCATGGATCAATAGAGAAGGACGTAAACTTCCGATGCATCGTTACATCAACGTCTTTCGGTCTTACTTGTGTTTGTTTTCGCAAATCTTCGCTCCCCATCTTTGTGGTATCTTTTGAACACAGTAAAGTTGGCAATATTTATTGGCTTACTTCACCATGTATATTGTCAAAGTTTCTGCTCAATGAACAATATTGAGAAAGTTCAATTGATTTGTCTACAGTACATTTTTAACTGGTTCAGTGGAAACTGTTAACATACTACTCCATTGGTTAAGTAAACAATGACAACACGCCCATACAATACATTACGAGAGTCCAATAAATATTACCTACATCGTATTGATAAATTCAATGGAACAAATTATTTAGTGGCTACTGATACAGTGTTTCAATGCCTTTGTGTAAAATATATTTATACGAATAACCTAAAATTTATCCAGAATCTACATATTTTGTAAGCAATGCTCTGTAACTTTAGGCCTACGCGTAATTATTTTTCTTGAACACCGGTTTAGATTCCTACCTCCATCTTTTAAATACTTATAAAGTGGAAATACATATATTCCCTGTTAAGCGTTAGAACTACGCAGTACGCAAGTGTCTGAAGCCGCTGCTGTTATTATTTCAGTATGTCAGACGCACGCCCGAAATGTCCGCTACGCGGTACGTAGCGTTAATACGCTGTGCTACGCTGCGGTACTACATTACACTGAACAGCACACAAGCAATATAAACCGTGATTAAGATGGATCATGGATCCTACTTAATCACAGTTTATCATCATGAACATACAGACATAAAGATTTTTTATATAATTTTTAACTACTTGCTTCTATTTCTGCGTGGTCTACAACATTACTTTATTTTACATATTGCAGTAACTTAAAAACTACAAAAAGCTCTTTTCGTATTGTGAACTTGTGCTCGTTGACTGCGATTCATACAAAGTCCAAGTACACGTTTAAATGTTCGGTACCTAAAAAAATTCGGTACATAAAATCATTAATACTCTAACGAGACTGGAAAATCTTTATTAAGCAACCCGTATTCAATGATAACAAATAGCATCTTACTATATACCCTTTATAGCGTGGAAATCCCTGAGATAATTCATCGGTCAGAGTCCTTGTGAAACCTAATTCCTTCCAACGCCACTTATGTGGAAACGAATATTGACGATGATCGTTGCCTAAATTCAACGATAAACCGCAGCACTTTTGTTTATCGAATAAGTCACGTAATGTAAAACGAAACACATGTGAAATGCAATTCAACAATCGTTGCCGTTTAGGAGTGTAATTAACGAGGCTACATACGGGACGCGCGCAATTTGTCACGCCACGCGGAGGAGGGTTCATGCCATGGGACGAAATGAACCTCATATCCACAAAAATTTCAACTACTTGATTTTAAATAAGGAACATCAATAATATTTTTAAAGAAGTCTCCTAAACCCTATGTTACATTCTATGTTTTTTTTTAAAATAACATATTGTATAATTAAAGATCAAAAGATTTTTTTTACATTATACATATTAACGAAAAGATACAATTAACTAATGCAAGAACTATGAATGTTCTACGAAATATGAATATGTTATGAATATGATTAATATTTAAAAAAATTATGATGCATTGTGTTTTGTAGTTAGAAACGTGATCTTTTAGCATATAAAACATATGGCACGATTATAGGGAATTCTTAATTTTTTCTTGTTAGATCTAAAGAACAACCACTTAAATATAGTTATTTTCAGTTAACCTCGCGTACTACAAATCATGTAAAATGCAATTCAACAACAATTACATTCGTGCAATTAACAAGGCGACACACGGGACGCGCGCAATTTGTCACGGGAAGGGCTCACAGCATAAAGCTTGGAACGCACATCTGTGCAAGTTGTTTTCACTATTCTAACTGTGAGAAATTACATTACACATGTTAAATGTGCTTCGGGTGAGATTAATGTTTATTTTTCTGTGTTATTCAGAGAGGCTTATACAATAATTCATGTTATAGAAAACTTTTACCAATTCTCATTTAAAAGTGGTTGAAATAAGATATTATGGATCTGTCACGGAAATGGTATAAGCTTATCGCCTAGTGGTTTTGAATTATTCCGTTTGTAGCCGAGCTATCTGCGATCAGGAAGGATCCAAACCATTTGTCATGACAAACCGGGCAGCAGCGGTTTCATGGCACGTGGCGAACTAAAACGCACAACTGGGAAATTAGGGCGCCTTGCCACGTACAGTGCTGGTAACAGTAGACTCGTGACACTTCGATCTTGTATAACTAACGTTCGATAGGTTGCATACCTTTTGAAACATCTATTTGTTTGTACTGTTGTACAGTGTCTGTGGTAGTAACGGTTTAGTTGTCAGTTATAGCTATCCCTCTACTAGCCAATCGGCTCACCCTGAAGATTAAGATACTATGTCTAGGAGTATTATATGCTAACTGTACACAACACTGGTACTGACTAGTGCCAGTGCTTTACGATTGTTGATTACACTATAGTTTAACAATTCATGTATCTGTTTACAGCACGGCAATAAACATACATTCGTTAGTACTAATATTATGTAACGTTTCAATTAATATTATGCATATTTTAATACATTACACACAACACGCGCATTGTGGGACTAGAACAAATTACAATCACCTCATTGATATTGATAATGAGCGGTCGCGTTCTGTTGGTGTGATTAACAATGTCGTCATTAGATTGTCGTACTAATGTTTTGAAATTTTTCATTTATAAAATAGGTACACCATTTTACTCTAGAATAATTCTTAAATATGTATTTATTTTTCCCGTTGTTATCTTATAATAATTCAGTATAGACTGTTATTACTGTTATCACATTATTAATTTATTACTTAAGTAAATATGTATGTTTTTCAATAATAACAAGACATGCTGTTTTATTTAATAGAAAAAATATATTTTTTTTGTGAAATAAAGAACAATACGTTTTGTGGATTTATCTCAAGTGGCTCTTACCACTTGAATTGGCAAAAATTCTCCTGAATTTTTTGCATCTATTTACTGGACAATAATTTTTATGTAACAATTGAATTTAGTTAAACCGATATTTACAAGAAAGTAGCGTCATTTAAAAATTCATATCGTACAGTATATGTACATATGTATATTATTCAAACCAGACATATAATAAATATCAGAAGTCTACCAAAAAAGAATAAAAGATCCCAATCTACTTGCTATAAGGGTATCGTTAAACTACTTACCGTTCATTTACCTTGTTCTTTTATAAGATTTGCCTACGTAAATAAATCCGTATTTTGATGGTAGAGTCGTAGTTGTTGCGGTTCGACAGTAATGGGCTTAATTCAGCCGTGGCTTTCGGCTTTCAACGGTTGTTTATCCACAACACACTCTGTTGCGGCTCTACCATCAATTAAGTGGAATTTTACTAGTTTACCTCCAATTTAGACTCCCCATTGTCACAGCAGATACATACACAAATCGAATGTAATATCGTATATTTAATATAGATATTAAAACAGTATCGTAATATCTATATATAAAAGTACTTACCTGAGACAAAAAGCTTAAGGCAGTAGAATGGACTTGTTATGAATTGTTTTGTTCAATCAAGCCTTTTATCAAAAACCTTAACATACGTTTAGATTTTTTTATTAGAATAGAGTAGCAAACGAGCAGGCAGCAGTCACAAGTGACCGCTGCCGCCCATAGACATTTATAACTGACTCCTAACAGGGCTGTAACGACTGTTAGTGTGAATTCGTATTAGTGTTAGTATGTGTTAGTGTAAAAATAATATCTTAGAAAAAACCATGCAAAAACATAAATTATAATGACTATATTCTGTTTCTAAGACACAATTCATTATATTAAAAGCTTTTAAAATGAATTCAATGTTGTTACGCAAAAGCATAGGGTACGTTGATAGTAGAGTCGTAGAATGTGACCAGGTACATTACACTGCGCGCCAACTGCCGCTGCGGTGGGCGGTAATGGGCTTAATTCAGACGCGGCTTTAGGCTTTTAGCCATTGTCCCCCGCCGCCCGCCGCTACGTTACGCGCCACTATTCATAAATCTCAATTTTGGCGGGCTGCACGGATTTTACGCATCGCATTAAAAAGTTTATTTAATAATGGTGTTCGCTTCACTATTTAAGTTTTTTCATTTTATTCCTAAACTGAAATGTTCTTTGCAATATTTCTTTGCAATATGTCTTTGCAATATTTATTTACAATATTTCTTTGTAATATCTCTTTGCAACATTTCTGTGCAATATTTCTTTGCAGTATTTCTTCGCAATATTTCTTTGCAATATTCACTGCGATTGGTTCCCAGTTACTCACCACTGTGCTATGCACTGTCCAGTGCTGACGAATCCCATTTTGTACTGTTACCTTCATATGGAGGCTCCTGGTCTCTTTTAGCAATGTTAATCGGCAGCATTTTCAAAAATGGGTACAAGTTAACAACTTCGCTCGGCATTACAGCTAAACATCGTTTCTGTATGACCTCCATCAAAGGCTTTGTGTTTACTAGGTTACTAACAAAACCATGCAGTGGTTAACTGTAATACCGGAACTACATAAATGAAAAAAGATACACTTGAGAAGATCAGTGAAACGGAAGTGAAGCCCTTTGAATGAAGATAATAACATTTCAAGCGCAGACGTTGGGACAACAGTGTTTGGTGGTAAGGCGCTATTATCAAAACCATGCGAAACTTAGAATTCGTTTGTACTAACGTTTACCATTCATTAACCAAATCGTTAGCTGAATTTTTCTTCTGTTTGCCTAATATTTGATTAAGTGCAGATACGGATTGAATGTAACCTACAATTATATCACACTTGGTGTAAAATCTCGCCTCATCAAACGTAATTGCACAAAAATATTTGCACTCCTAGGTACTGTATCTCTGACGGTTGTGGATCCTTGAAACGATTTCAATGTTGAATATGTTATTTAGTTTTAACGTCGGCTATTATTAAAGTGTATAATCTGAAATATTTCGAATGGTATGATAATAGATTAAAAGCCTTTGCCTGGCGCCGCGGGTCAGGCAGGCCTTTGTTCTTGTGACCGCTTATCTCTGTGCTTCTGTGCACCTTATCGCCGCCGGCTTAGACCTGGCCGTTACTTGTTGCCAAATGTTAATTGTATATTCATATGTTTATACAATACCTATTATATACATACGTATATTTAAATTTATGTACAAAGCAAAACAGCGATGCGATGGAGTAAATTACGAAGCTTTCATAGTCACGTAATGAATTTATATTTCAAATAAATAAATGTAAAAAATACGCTGAGAAAAGAAATTTAAGAGTTATTTTGCATGTATGAACATGTCATTCTGTATAATTTTAATCCCGCCAGTACCTATGTTGGCAACATGTTAACTTAATGTATGCAAAGTGCTAAACTTTTAACTCGCGAACTGAGTTCAAACAAATTTTGAATGATATAATATACGAATCTAAACCTTCTGTGAGCATTCAAAAATTACAGCTGTTTAATAAAAATCAATCAATTGTAATATAATGTGACTTATCAGTTACATACACATACGTGCTTTGATGGTAGGAAACAAGTAACAAGGAACATAAAGGACTTGTACAGATAGTATCCTCACGCGACTAATAAATCATGCACGCGGTTACAACATCAGTTTCAATTTAACTTTGGAACTGAGACTGTTTTATATGTACTTGTCTGCATATCAAATAAACCACTGTAACACTCTACAGTTCAACTGCCAAAACTATTGCATTGTATACATAATAATTCGTTTGATTCTTCCATCACATTGTATAATGAAAAAATATTTAATGCGATCATGCATTTTAAATTAAGTCATGCAAGTATAGCCGATTACATGACTGTAATCCGAATTGATTTATTTCACTGTATTTTGTGTGAATTAATACACAAAAATCGAATGTGTTGAAGGTTTGTTTTCACTTATAGTATAGTAGATATTCACTGAACTTGTAGTTCAGAACCCGAAGATAACCCGAAAATATATACATTTAATGACACGAATGCCTACTTATATATGCAGTAGTTATTTCAATTATAGGTATAACTGAAAACAATGGTCGCACTGAGAATATTCACATAAAGCTTATAAATCATGGGAGTGCGGCTTTACTACCAGTGGCAATTTAACTTGGGGGCTTGAGCCTTGATGCACGTGGTGGGAAATTGGTGAAAACTAATAATTTATGGACTCTGATCTAGTAATAACGTTCAACATGTTTTCTGTTAAATATGTTTTGAGATGTATTATCTTAAAAATGCATCAAACTAAACGTTAAATAGACCTTACTTTCTTTACATCCAAATAACAAAATTATTTTGAAGAATTTTGCAAGTATGTATAATAACCAAATAGGCAGTAATAAAGACATTTTTATAGGTACCATTCAATTGTTTTACCAATTGTTACCGTTATACAGGACGCACAGTTTTCAACACATACTCTGAAATACCCGCATCCTTCATCCCACACAACATTATAAAAGTATCCATAGATTACCCACGAGTACAGCAACGAACCTCCCGCGCCGGGAAACACGTGTTGTATTTGGAAACCAAACATTGCATCATTAAGGCGAGTAGACTTTATTCTTACGTATGGTAAAAATGAGAGAAATGTTAATAGCAGTACAAGAGAATTATTAAGTTTCAAAAATAGCGACTATAAATTAATATAGTTTCTACCCCAATCCACACTGAAGTAATATAGTGAAGAATACTAATCGAATTATTTATTTTCTATGAAAAGATATAACGCTTGACTATGACAAAATATAAAAAATATCAATACTAATTTATGAATGGTTTCAAACCACAACGGCTTGCTAGCAGTGTGAATATTTACGTGCGGCACAAATCATAGCAGTGCGGTTTGACTACCAGATTCAATTTAACTTCTGGAGCTTGAGTCGGGTGTCACGAGGTGCGGGAAACGTTAAATTTCACACGACATTGTGTTATGACAATTTGAATAAATACTACTTGTTTGAAAGAATAACTCTGTATTTAATCTAAATTACGATCTACGATTAAGTCTAATAAGAAGTTTCAAGATTGCTTTTGGATTTTAAAAACATCGAAACTAGCTCAGAGGAAGATTAGCCACAATTCGTGATTAAGTCCAAAAGCAGCCAATACCTACTATTAATGAGTACAAGAGAACTTATTGAATACCAAATATTATTATGACATTCGTTGCCATTGTGAGGAAGCAGTTTTACAATTTTGATATTTAAAATAAAATGCACTTTTAAGTTATATCAGCTTTACGCGAACAATTATTTAAGATCGCTAAACAATAAATATTGTGAATATTACAGAAATGTGTGCAAAAACGATTCGAGTGGGTCGGTAATAGGATTATGGGTTTTATTACTCTGAGCAGAAATATCGTTAGGAAGGCAATTTTGGCGTCAGATATTGGCTATTAGCGCACGAGGTAATGTCTCTTCGATATTCATGTATAGTGATCTAAACTTAAGTTTGTGTTGTATAATCCCTTGCGGCTGCAATATAAAACAACGGAACTTTGGTTACCAGACTTACAGATATTTGTAGGTATTTATTTCGCATAAAGTCGGTGTCATCAATTGTCAAAATGCTGATGGCACCTGGTAGCATCATACTAGAGAAAATGTTGTAAAATAACACTCCATTTTATTATACTTCAGTATGATTTTTATGTATTATTCATATTTTTAAATTTTATATATGTCTTATCTATGGATAAGGTGCTATGGATGATGGTACTGTCGTGTATCCATCAATTTACAAATACAAAAGTAAGCTGATGGTAAGTGGTCCCCATCGCCAATGAATAGTTGTAACATCGTATTCAATACTCAATATTTTTTGAACTTGTCATCTAATTATAAAAAAATACGCAAACTATAATAAAACCATATTCTGCCTCAGTGTTTAGCGTTATCGAGAAACTCCTTAACCGGAAAATGGCCAGCCAATGAAAGTGTTAAGAGAAACTAATTGAATTGGATGCCAACATAATGAGATAAGCCCGGTTGCTGCTAAGAACTTGAGGTGGTGTTTTATATTGTAATTTACTGATCGGTATTGATTGCCGCAAACGAGGTCAGCATTCGATCTCATTAAGTTCTTAATTAAGGTCCCCGCACGTGATCCGAATGAAAATTTTCAAATATTTATCTTTCATAACAGCTAACAGATGAGGACTGTTATAGATTGTGAGTTGAGTGGTCGCGGCCATTGATTGGGCCAATTAGTGTATGAGAATGTCGTTACAGAAAGATATTTTAATTTGGGGCAATCGTGGGGCTTTCGGCGGCGCTTTATACGTAAGTTTTGGTCCCAGTCCAATAATTACACAGCACACGGGGCTCAACGTGCCACATTTCGTAATTGCCGCGTGAATTTCAGGACAATGCCTCTGTCCAATCAGTTATGGTAATGAAGTGAGCGTATCAATGCTCTGGGGCTTACCTGAGAGTCGACTTTACTACCTTTTTCTTAAATGGGAACATTCGATTTATGGTGAGCGTCAGAGAATACAAAATTATTTTTTCCATGAATTTCGCTAGTGAGTGGTGTTTATGAGTTCTGATATGAAAAATGAAAAATATTATGATTCATAACCGAGAGTCTTGAGTCTTTGTTGGAGAGGTTTCCTGTAAAGGTTATATTAAACTTGTTATAAAGATATTGGAATTGCAAGTCGGAATCCTTAGTATTTTTTTTTTTTTTAACGTCAGGAAATGCCAGTCTTTGCGCACACCCCGGGTGGGTCATGCCCGGGGTAGTGTGGGACTCCATAAAACTCGTACTCCATAAAATATGTAACGACGAAACGTTACGTATATTAACTAAAGTTAAGCTAATGAACACGTGAACGTCACAAAGAATTCCGGCATGTTGGCTTGCAAACATTTATTCCCAAGGGCGCTTCCACATAACATCACTAAAGTTATCACACGATTCGTTGAGCTCGCGCTAATGAAATTAACCCCCATTTGCTCCGAACGAAACGCGGGTAATGAGATGTTTTCTGCAACTACATACATGTTAACAGCCAGCTATGATGTACGTTTAGTTCTGTATAACTATAGTGGTATCATTGTAGCTATGATCAACGTTTCTCTGCTGCTTTTTATGACATAATTAAAATAATTACATTCAGAATACTTAATATTTCTGTAATGTAACACAATATGTGAACTGAAATTTTCCTATTTCAGGAGTTCTACCAAAAATGGACCTCGTAGAAAATTTACGTTACAATTATCATGTAACTAAAAATTGACCTTTTGGTCTTGCGAACTAATGCTAGGTACTTTAATAAATAAAGTCAAACATAATTAGGCGTACGTTGAACATGTTTTGTAAGTTATAAAAGTTCTACTAATATTTATTTTCAGTCATTATAATATGTTTCCCAGAAGGGAAATAATGTACAAAAATGAAGCGAGTTTTGTAGATTAATCAAGGTTAGCCCTATTTAGACGTGCGTGTAATTTTTCTTAACTGATTTGTCGTATTCCAAAAGAATGGCGATTGGCCATTTGTTGCTAAAACATACATATATTATATACTCATTAACTTTAAATTAAGTTTAACTTTAACCTTTGGCAAAACCATGGGCTTATTGATAGTAAGATATCGTTTTTTCTTTGATGTAGAATTGTTTAAATCGATTGAAATTAGGGGTAAAGTATTTTGTTGGAATTACTTAATTTCCAGACGAAGTAATTCGAAAATGATGACTGGTAAGTGAATTAGACAAAATATCTTTTCTATGTAATTTTACCTCTCATATCACTATTACATACTTATAAGTTGTAGATCATGTGCTTTATACTCCTGAGAGTATAAAACTTCGTCTGGGTTTTCTGTGGGCGGTCAGACCTTGTTTTAGTCGGCTGAAATGTTTTCGACTAATATATTTACGCAAACGTTTATTTATGTAAAGGAAGTTGATTTCATCAGCTCAACTACAACAATATTTAAGAGTACTTGTACTTTACTTTATAATAATGATTATTCAATTGTTTCTTAGTTTATGATCGTTGGCTATTGATCCAGTCAAATTAAATACAATTCATATCGTAGTTCATGGTTAACAGATAATTCGTGCCTTTGCGATTAGTGGAATACGCAAAAAAAAATTTTCACTATCTCTTAATATTTCAAAGATAAATGTTACAAATTGATTCCAATTATGTTTTTAAGCTGTATATGGTATATGTGTATCACAAATTTAGATCTTTAAAGCAAACGTTGAACAACTCAATTATTTTTATAATAACATAAAGAATATTCCATTGATTTATTAATAAAATAAAATAAAACGGATATTAAATAAAAAACATTTGTAAGAACATGCAGTATAAACGGGGCACAGAGCAGAAATGAAAAATTGTATTAGGTGGGAAAATTGGGCGTCACGGAAAATGATGAATGAAGCTCCGCTAGAAATATATTGCGAAATATTGACCCAGTTATAAAAAGAAATTTGTTACGTGCACGCGTTTTGCTTCAGGTAGTCAACTTTAATGGTTATTCGTGATGGGACGCGGACAGGCAAACTGTCAGTCTAACCACATGATGACAACGGAACATTTTCTTCTAAAACATTTACATCACCGGAAGGGTTGACAACTCACTGCGCCATTTTCTTTGTATTTCACTAATAGAAAATATAGAAAAGAGAGGAGACCCGGTCCAGCAGTGGACCAACAAAAAGTGTCGAACAACAATAGAAAAAATGACAGAATGAGAATTGAAAAACAAATTACTTAAAAAATACTCTACATATGATGAGTATTGGGGCGGAGTGTTTTTAGTAAAACACGGATTTTTGTTGCGAAATTCAATACCGTAATGGACATCGGTGTCGATGAGGGGAAGTGTATATGAACGTACAATACCACCTGACGACAGACGAAATACATAAGATTGAAAATAAATTTTCTCCCTATGAATAAAAACACTCTATATAATTTATTGTCACTGTAGTAAAGTTAGTAATTACTTCAAAGAGATTGATGATCGAGATCACATATTGAACTAAATAAATCATCTCAATGTCTTATATCTTACAATCGAATAATGCGTTTAAAATCCGTAGAAGCTGTGGCTAAGATATTATTAGTTTTGTTATCCAAAATGGGGAATTAAAGTGTTCGAAAATACATATTTATAGTCGTATGAAACTGTTTGTTTCTGTTATACAAACCAATTTATATAAAACAATTCTACATAACACAAATTCTATGAGATATGTAATTTACTACAAGTGTAATTCTAATACATAAAGAACCTTAACTAGATCAGACTATTCAAAGGACTCATTAGAGATCCCGAAGCGGAACGTGGGTAGGTGTGGCAAGAAAAAAAAATCCCAGACGGTAATTCGGAGCTCCGTGGAACGCTTTGTCTTGAACCTGGTAGACTGATTGGGGAGTCAAATAAATTTTTCGCCCACGTCGCCGTCGTCGCTGTTCCCGCACATACGTGATCAGACTTTTGAAGATACATGGAACACGGAGTACAGCGAGACGTCTAAACATACCGCTTACTCTCCTTTCACACAAGCGTTTGCCGAACGTAAACACTCGCGTACAACGAACAAAACTAGACAAACACGGGTTTTGATGCTTAGAATTTGCTACGAATATTATTTACGGGTAGCCTACTCTCGAAAACTCATGCCTTTTATTTCATTGGAATTTTTGATTTGATAGGAACATTACAGATTGGTATGTTATCATAACAACCGACTACTCCACCTGACTCCAAAGTACATATGCAAACGCCCGTAAAAATTGCCGTCCTTACCGATTGCTTGCAATCTTTATTCGTATTGAACTAAATTTAAGTCTCTTCAAGCCTTTGTTCATTTCAAGTTTCAAATTAGGTAACATTTTTTTTTTAACTTTTTAAACTAAATCAACCTATTATAGATATCGTACTTGGTGCAGCATCGGCGTTACGATCGATGCGGTGTAAGCAGGTTAGGGCAATTTGTATACTCACAAATTGCTGTAAGCGTTTATGTCGGCCGTACCTACCCGGCGCGGTTTGCCATTACATAAAATGTAATGACGGTGATCTATAGAACATGCCTAGATCTTTTTATGCCTTATAGTACTCCTGTATTCGGGTTTGAAGACAAAGAAAAAGACATTTATTTACACAAATATGGGTACATTTAAAGATGTTACAGAATTGTTAGTTCAATCCATATTTTGACTTTTACGGCGTACAAGTTAAAGAAAAGAATGGACGTGTGGCCATATTGTTTCGATTAATACAATTTATTAATTATCGTCAGTCAGGAACTATTTTCAAACCGAATTCAGATGACATGTTAATAGTATTTGGATAAGATATAAATTGGCTGCGCAGAGAATTTAATTTCATATCCAATGCCCTCCGGTTACGGCTTCTATGACGTAAAAAGACTCACAAAACCTTACGAAGGCGGGGAACCAATTAAATAAACTTTTATTATTATTTTAACCTATAACCGTCTTTTCGCCTTGTGCCTCTTTCGTCTGTCGCGAACAGAAGGTACAAGTTTATTTTTCTTAGCGAGATAGAGGTTAATTATAAAATAACATGTCCCGCTCACAAAGCGGCTCCACGGTAAACCAATATCCTTTGAAATGTCTCTCAGATATGAACGAGAAAATTGTTGGTGTAGCGAAGAAAACATTGTAACGACGTAGTTTTTTCAGTTGTGTATTTTCTAAATATGATAATAATTGACTAAAGCTTCGCGAAAGCATCGTGAAGTAACAATGATCTACTGAAAGTCTTTTACTCCCAGAAAAATTAAAAAATCTACCAACACACAATTTGGGTATCTATTCGTCTTGTTGGAATTACTGATTTATTTAAGGTCTATTACCTCCAAGTTCTAAGTATTTGAAAAGATATGTTAAATTGTTTCTGAGATTAACAAGTCAAAGTTTTAGCTCCATAAAAATCTGAACAAAGGATTAAAACCTCGCATGGCCATATAACATGGTACATACCTACTCGTATAGGTATCTCAGACTAACATAATGTGGGCTATATATGTGACAATTTATTACTATTATAACTTACTATCTAACTTTTCATTTCTACTATCTATTACAGTATATACGTATAATGTATGAAAATGTTAACCGTTAGCGCGTCAATAATTTTAAAGTTTCTGCTGGATCTCAGCAACCCTAAAGTTTCTCAATATATATTCATAATATATTTTAAGCCTGACCACTAAAACTTCGAAACCCGTGTTTATATCAAAGTTAAGGCCAAGTTACCGATGCACATAAAATCATAGAGCTCTTGAAAGTTATTGAAATTTATTGAATAAAGATGTCTTATTTGTGTTGAAACGAAAGATCGATCGAACGAACTTTCGAGCAAAAAAATCGAATATTACGGGCATTCTCTAAGGCCTTTTAGACAATCCTCTTATTATGTATTGATAATAATTTCTTTAGATTCGTTAAAGTTGTTAAGAGCAGTAAGAGTTTTCATATCGACCCGATGTCATTTACTTTAGATTTTTGAGAATATAAATTAAAACCTTTCTCTTTTCTATAAACAAAGGTATTAATTAAATTGATAATATTGTTTTAGTAGAATTAGGATCTGCAGATATGTACTGGGCTATATACAAATAAAAAAAATAATTTAATAAGCACGCAGCACTTTCATTTTCGTATAGTGAACATCAATTTGAGGATTACGTTAAAGTTTTGAAATAAAGCAAGGTCAAAGAACAATAATTGAATACAATTTCGTCTTTCCATCAGCATCCATTTGAAGAAAGCTTAATCTCTTTCACAAAACATTAGGAACCAACTCCACAAGGAAAAATTGAAGATAAAAGAAAAGTATTTTCATTTAAATTCGCAGTAAACTTCGAATTGACTTTCCTGGTCCTAAGCTGTTATCAAAGAATTGAATTATTCATTAAATATCATAACATTTTTCTTTTTCAAATATCATAGAAACATGGTATTTTTAATGTCTACCTACAATTCACCGAAAAGATTGTGTTACTAAGATACATACATATATTTGTACTTCAATTGTATTACAAAGAGTTTGATAGGTCGTAGTAATAAGCATAATCTTTATTTGCTAAGGTATCAAAGAGACCATTTGGTGGTGACTCAATACTAAATAATCCTCTTATATTACCTTTCTGGCTTGCAAATACGAGTATCATCAGCTTGTGTTCGATTTGTAATAAATTGTTTCATTATTCTATTCTTTCCAGTTCGAAGCTGAGGTGGAAATGAAAGGAAGGTAGCAACTGTTCTATATAAAATGATCCTTAAACGTAAAAAACATGAAGCAATATCATTTAATATTATTTTAGACAGCATCAAACATTGTGTGAACTTTTTATTGCTTTATGTGTGCATTCATATGTATATGTATGTACATAAATATAATGACATATTGTTTAAGATGTATGTGTAATATTTTAAATGAATTATTGCGTCTTAGCGTTTCGCTGGCGTAATTGAACGGATACAGTAAGAGAATTTCTTTTTCAGACTAGTTATCTGGGAGCCTAATCCAACAAAGGCCTTTTCAGAATATGCCGCTAAAACTTATAAAGTACACAGCCCGCATTGAGAATTTTCAGGGGGGTAATGAGATGCTTTCTTATCACCAAGATTTCGTGAGGTTCAAAGAACAAGAGCTCTTTCTCGGTATACCGATAATTTTCTATCGAAATATTTATGTTTTCAAGCTGTTAGCTTTGAATTTATTTTTAAAATTTTCTATCGATTTTTAAAAAACTTTATCATGATCGTGAATTATTGTAAGAAAAATTGTATCAATTGCAGGGTTAAATTTTATGTAACTTGAAAGTATAATATATACTGAGTCTACTTTAAAAACTCCCATTTGAAAGGGCGTTATTGCCATTGTGAATTATTTTTTTTTCCTTAATTCTGTTCCACATATCTTTCGCTAGATATACAGGCTACGATTTTCAAAGAGCCGTATGTGATACGTACTTGAAAATAGACCTAATACTTAACCAAGTTATATTCATTATTTTATTTATAAGGCGGTCGTATTACCCATCGCTATCGATACTATTGTTTAATCGCATAATACCGTATTTGTAAAGCAAGGAAGCTTTCGAACAACCCGCCTTTCCTCTGTTCAATGCAAATAAAAGAGCTTCTGAAATCAATTCCCTCCGTCTGCGCGCCGCTTGAAATTCAGCTCTCAATTCTTCAAAGAGATCATTACGGTAAAGATGATTTCCATAGAAACGTGATTTTTTAATGTTGTGTTTTGATCGTTCATTATTATTCTTTGTACTTAGGATACCGTAAAACATTAGGATGAATGAATCCGCATAATTTTAATTATGTATGCATTGATCTTGTTCCATAAACAAACAAGAGGCAACAGGGATTCTTATTACGAAAACATGTCTCCGTAATATTAATAAAGGTAATTTTGTTGCGCACCAGAAATACTTTTACAACGCTGATAACGGAAGTTAAAACCAGATCACAGAGAATCGCCAAGAATCCAGCAGTGGTATTGTTGTTTATTTGTTGTTGTTGTTGTTACTGTGGTGCTTTCAGGCTAAGATGAATAAAGGGTACAAAAGATAACTAAACTCAGTGAGTTAAATTATCTTTTGTTAGCATAGCTATGCCAAATTAATTAATGCCAAAATAATCATAATACATTCAGATGTGTGTCCAAGAGTGGTAATATGCTCAATATTCTCAAAGCATAACCGTGGATATTATTATATCCACAGTAATGTTCTTCTCGGTGTCTGTCTAGCGTTATTCTTTGTTCTAAATTATATTATTAATCCAATAATTCTGACTGCTGAACCCCCACAGTTATGCGTTTGATATTAAAGACAAATATTTCTATGATGAAGTTATTTAAAAATATATGTGATCATACTATGTAATATTAATTGATCTTACGTGTGAGCACCGCGCCTACGCGTATTAAAATTATTGCACTTCTTTCACAAAAACGACGACCAAGTCATAGCATCGTATTATTACAATTTGTCGCTTAAATTACACCATCTAGCACGATAAAAATCCAATAAATCAATGGTTATAATAAAAATATCCGGTTAGGGCCGCGCCAATCAAATATTTTTGTAACGCGATCGTGATGTTATCTTTTAATATTAGGTTTGATCACCGACATTCGTTTTATTCGATAGACGGAATTGCACGGTTCCATCGCATTTTATATCTGTTAGCAACGACTACCTTTTAAAAGGAGATATCCTAGTAATTAGGAACAGAAAAATAAAAAGAGCTGACGGTCGGGTCCTAGACGATATTGAATTCTGCTACTTAAGAGTAAGTACAGGGTTTCTTTTTACTGTATAAGTAAATTAAATTACAAGGCTGCAGTGATTTAATATATGTATAATGAGTTATTTGAAACTGATTTGTAAAATACTTAAAAGAAAGTGACAAAGTCAAGCATGCATACAAACATCGTTTAGTCAAACTGTCCATAAAGTGATAGAATTTAAGAAGAACATAAATATGTTTATTATGGTTTCTTGTTGCATAAGTACCTTGTAAATGTAATAAGAGTTTCGAATGCAGGACTGATCTGAATTATAAATATGATTTGCTAGTTATATCTGTGCATTAACAATTTATAAACAACACTTAAATGTTGCTATAACACTCTGATATGAATGAATTATGTTGGTCTGTTTGTGTACTCACGAATATCAAAAACTCTGTACAACTACTCCGAGTCTAAACTGGCGTCAGTGAAAATACATTCAAACTAAACTCATACCACATATTTTTTACATAAGAAAAGTTGACAATAAAGTTAACGCGAGAATCCTTTTTATTGAGCAAATGTATTTAACGAACAGCGTGGTGAATCTTATTTATCTGTTCGGTTACATGGAAGGTTTTTCTTCGTTTTCCGCGGGAGCGTGACGGATGCCAACGGCAATTAGCGTCCGGAAATTACACAAGAAAACAGTGAGCAATCCATCACCTGTGACCGAAAAAATAAAGCCGGAAAATCTGTGTTGCGCTCACAAAATGGTTACGCGCGATAGACCATGAGTTTGCTGTTTTTCGGCGTTATACTTAAGAAGAAATTAAAATGTTCATCTCTCTCATTTTAGGCTATGTTGGAACGTCTCGGCTTCTTATGCACGAAAGTCAATGACCCGTTTTAATCTGTGCAAAAATAATGAGCGCCATAATTTTTTTAGGAAGACAGGCTTTGTGGCCGAAATTTACAATGGCTTTAGTTTAGTTAAAACCCGATCATAGCGTGTTGCTACGTTAATGCTTGTCCTAAATTCCTAAAACGCAGCCCAAAATAAGACAAAAGATAAGATTATTACATTGTATTTCCTAAAACACATGTCTACGACCCTGCATAAAATTAAATATTGAATAATCAAATAAATAAATGTTTTCTGGTTATAACGATGTATCACTGTTTATGTCATTATTCCTCCGTTATCGATAATTAATGCAGACAGCGACGAGACATTTGTCATGATCAGCAAACAGAGTGAAGTGATTGCCTGATAATTAACGAGAATCAGTTATGTTGATTATTATATAAAAATATATTCACTTTATTTAAAAAACAATCTCTGATAAATAACAGATATTTTAAGGAGTAATTCCGGTTGAAATATCCGGTTGATATGGAAATTTAAAATACTAGGCATTCTATGAAATAAAGTTTACGTTATCTCTATAAATAGTTCGCAATATTTCCTACAATATTGCTATTACAAGTTTTGCTTTACTTTGAAAATGTAATGAAACTGTGAATAAATCCCATTTTCCAGTTATTGAGAATGTTCTAAAATAAGAACATTAGTTTTTGCGTAATGAGCGACATACAGTCAAGAAATGGTATAATTGTACCATAATTTAAAGTAAAATATTATTCTCAAGACACAATAACTAAAAACAGTACTAAAACAATTTAAGAGAACGTTTATTCATTGCTTAGCTTGTATAACACTATATTACATAATGTAAACAGTTCAATCACTGGCCGCCGTATTTTTAGCTAACTGATATCCTCCGTAGACAGGCGGGGATCGGCGGGGAGGAGAGGAAACGACGTGTAAAATCTCTATTAGGAACACCTTCGGCGATTGATACGGGATGAGCAGCGATCCGTCGGACGCGGCCCATCACCGGAATCCGTGACCCGAATACCGAGTCGGTATAAAAAGTTAAACCGGCTACGATCCAAGTTACCAACGCACATTTCCACAAATATTTTAACGTTTCAATACAAATAACCAATATGGTATATCTAATAACGTTTTCTGAGGAGTGTGAAGTCTGCCCATCCGCACTTGGTTGATCCAGCGTGGTGAAGTATGGCCTAAAAACTTTTCACTATGAAATCATTACCCGTATCCAGCGGTACAAAAAACAGTCGAAATAACAACAAATATATGAAGAAAATTTGCATCTCTTTATGTAATGGTGGTGCAAGAAAATTAAACATTAAATATTATCAGATACAGAGGCTGGAAGTTACACCTTGAAGTAGATTAATTAAATTCTTTTACGCTATACACGCAGCAAACAGGCATGATGTAATCATTGTAGGCCATAGACAATCCACATACAGATAGCATCAAGGTGTGATCTGATAACAGTCACCAATGAGATCCTTCCTTCAAGAACAGCACCGGAAGAATTTATTTCTAGTCTATGTTTAAATAGCAAGCTTTTTAAATTGTACGATGATAAATTCAAACGTTATTTGAAAGATATTCATAACCATTTTAGATACACTATCATTCTGCCGTCTATAGCATAGTTGCAGTAAATCGAATTTTTGGCAAACTCTCTCGGCCGAACTACAGTATGCCATCTATACCATTAATATGTTGTCATAACTGTTACATAAATTTGTTGATCATGATCCGATTACAAACAAAGGATTTGTGGAAGATTTTTGTACGTAAACTTTTACCGCGTTTTTCTCCAAACCGACGAGAACGACTTACTGTAAATATGCTATTAACGGCAGCATTACATAGTAGTTTTCGTAATCCATGTCAATGTAATCAATATATCATTTTAATCAGTTGTATTCCGCTACCGCTTACGTTTCATTCCCAACACAATCTTTTACAAGGTTGACAAAAGGTGATCGTTACTGCTGTGTCCTTATTTTCTACGACGTCATTATTCCATGTAAAGTGGCTTCATTGAGTCATTTATCTTTTGTATAAATTTATTAAATTTCGTTAATTATTTTCGTTAAGTATATTGTTATCATTCCTCAATTATACGTTATGTAAACAAAAAAGATTCCATGTGTTACTATTGCAACTGTACCTGCATATATAATCATCATGTTTGGTCATGTACATAGTCCAGTATAACTTAATGTGTTACGTTTTAAGTATCCTGGAAAGGAGGATGATTCAAATAGGAGAATTCAAAGAGTTTGCTGACTCACTGTTACTGCGTCTTTTACTTTGTATTTACGTTAAATCAAATTATTTTCATTTCATGTCGTACAATGTTTTGGAGTGAAACATTTTGCGAAGTCGAATATCATTTCATATCCGCAATATTTTGCTATATGAAGCGTGAACGGTGATCCCCTCGAAGAATAAGCGCCAGCCAATTGGAAGACGCGATAGTGCCTTAATCCTGATAATATATTGCCTATCCACTTCAATTTATTGCGTTTTTTCGATCTCTTCTTATAATTGCAGTGGAGATAGAGAACATTGGTTTATTTGTGCAAGTTTACTCGATATAATCGTAATAGATTTGCAAAAAATAAGGACACTAATTTATTAATACGACCTTTTTGTCCATCCTTATTACTCAATAGTTATTATTATCGTATTCGTTATCACATTAGTGGTAAATTCCGTCATAATTTATTACGTAATACAAAATGAGTAATATCAGTGCTTGCTCTTAACATCAATTTGTATCGTTTATAATTACAATCGGTTTATTACGACATACCTACTGAAATCCCGGCGTTCAAACATCATAAGCTTGGCGGCGAAAATTTAAGATATTTCATTTATAACAATGAAATTCTAAATTCAGTGAACTGAACCGAGCATAAGTTAAATGATTAATATGTTACATGACAATGCGGAACCTCGCCTTATATCTGAATAACACAACGAGGGTCTATTCACATATCAGACGCAGAATTGACCTTTATTTGACCAAAAATTAATATTTCACTTTAACTTTGAACCTTTTCAATTAAAAAAAAAAATGTGAAAATTGTGAAATCATTCTGAAGGTCGCAGTGATTTCACTCGATCAAATAACTCATTCTTTAGTTTACAAGGGTTTGCTTGAAATTAAAAAAATGATATGCTTAATATGCTGCATTACATATGCCATTCAGCATAATTTAAACAAATGGAATATATTATTTAATTATGTGCAATTTGATCAGAACGCGAAACTACGAATAACTTACAAGTTACGTTGTTAGTATTAAGTTAACATAAATCGAATTATATGTTATACCTCCCATGTTACTATGGACCAGCCCTTCGTTACGATAGCTTGCCTAATTGATGGGTAAGTTAATACGTTCGAACCCAAATCAGGAGAATATAGGTATTGTGAAACACAACGGCCTCAATCATGAAACCGTATCCTGCGTTATGAATTTCACATCTTACAGATATATTCTGACGTTGAAATCGCAATTAGCATTAACCATAAAGATAACTGAATCTTTTTTGACTGTAAATACATATATGTTTTGTTCAATAATAAGGTCCCACAACATATGATCTGTCTACTAAAAAGAGCGTTAGTGTAATCTATTTACAACATCTCAAAAAACTCACAAATTAGGAACATAGGAGTCTCTTTAGATTTACGAATTCACAACAAGATCTGAGAGAATTGGTTGCCTCAGGACTAGAAATAAACAAGCAAAATGTAATATAACAAGTTTGCGGGCAAAGCGAGCCACAACTTATTTCAACAATGAAGTAACACGACTCTAAGTTGATTTCATTAGTTTCGTTTATTGTTTTATTTGCGGTCTTGTTTTCATAACGGAACAAAGAAGTTAAATAAGCCATTTTTGTAGAATAGACAGCACAATAATATTCAAGTTATCTCGACCGATTAGTTTTTAACTGTGTAATTTATCTGAATTTGAATTCCTGTTCCAAACTTGAAGTCTGATGCCCAATGCCATTATCCAGGTAATCTAGTAATAGTATGGTGCTTCAATGTAGACACATGTACCGTAGTCTCAATGTTAGCAATGGATATGCGAACACAGCGAATAGTAGGTATAATCAGTTTGCTCCATCGTGGTCGCTAACAAGGTTCATAAGTAGTAAAAGCTGAGTGTAAGCTCAGTTTCGAATTTTAGTCTCCCACTCCGGGCATCTAAGATTTCAATCCTGGCTTGTACCGTTACAAAAAATATATGTTGTACATTTAGATATCAGG
>DWGJ01000394.1:0-31592 GCA_018246895.1 Aspitha aspitha aspitha
GGCGCGACGCGGACGCCGGCCCGGAGTATCATGAAAAAACCCCTTGCCCGCGGAGATAATATTTTATCGGTGGCTTAAATGTATAATATCTTCTAAAGTATTTATCTGATTCATATGGCGTAACAGACAGTTTTGATCTATATTAAATGGTGAAGGTAACGAATGCATTTATTTAGATAAGGATTAATACTGAACACAAAAAATTGCCTCAAAAATAACGTAAAATTTTTAATTGCAATTTTGGACATAAAAGTTGCTGCTCCACTCCTATTAGTCATAGCGTGATGTTATATACCTAGCCTCAGTCTTCCTCAATAAATGGACTATTTAACACAAAAATAATTTTTCAATTCGAATCTGTAGTTCCTGAGATTAGCGCTTTCAAACAAACAAACTCTTCTGCATTATAAATATGAAATATAGATACCGTACTATCACGGGCTTGATTACCCTAAATGTACAAAAATCAGTTTGACGTTGTTATTTGTTCTTGGCATGTCCATTTATTTATCTCCGATACATTTTCAATCCAGAATATTCTACAGTACTCTAGAGATTATTTGTGTACCTACTGATAATAATTTAAAAAAATGTACTTCGGATACCTAATCACTTAAACAACAAATGTGAACACCAATTAGTACCAATTAGTACCTATCCTTAAAATATTAAAACAGAATAACATAAAATATTAAGTAATGTTTTTAAATTAAATGTATTAAAAAGGACTTTTTTGTTAAAGAAGGCACATACATATTTGTAAAGACTTTCTTTTCTGCTCAACAAGCGCATACGATAACAATCTATCTAATTAAATTTTCTGAGCATTTTTGTACACAATAATAATGTTGCCGTTATTTTTAATAAAACTGCCGTTTTTTCTAATAAAACTACGAATAGTTTAGTGTGGAATCGCCGTTAATACACACATAGTGTTGAATGCACAGGAAGTTGTTTGTGCGACCCGAGCAACAATGGTGTGAGTCTGATGGCGCGCCTACAGCTCCAACACTCGTACGCCAATTGTAGATTGAAGGCTTTGTAAGTGAACAATCCATACCAATCCATACAACCGTGAATATTATTAAAACGAAAGATCCTGCCGTTATTCGGTTCTTAGATCAAGACCAACTGACAGCGATGAATTTTATTATTGCCGTAATTTAAATTCTGAGGATGAACATGGGTTTTGCTTTATTTCTTTACGGGCCATAAAAATATAAAAGCAATTTTTATTACAAAATATCAATTATACGGTTTTGCACTTCATTCCAGCGGAGTAGGTGGATAATAGCTTGCAATAAATGTTTATAGCAGTTACTAAAGCAAACAAATGTGAATAAAATTACCACTCCCTTAATAGCATGTTGGCGGATAAGTAATAAACTGTACAGTACAGTAATATATAGAATAGCGACTACTGTATGTTGATGCTAGTCATGCAGTAGAAAAGCATTTTTTTTCATTAATTACTTTAATAACTATTTGAATGCCAATCAATGGCCATAGAAATAATGACAGACGCAAACAACTATATCAGCTAATAGAGAGATTGGAATCCCTGTGTGTATTACATATTCTATCGCCAACACAATATGCTTTTAAAACATTAACCAACAAAAATATCCTAATCCGACATTAGACATGGGACAGTGACCTTCAAATAGCTTACAGTTTTATAATTATAAAACACAAGTAAAAAGTGTTATCAGTAATGTTATCTCCACACCTGTGGTTACTCATTAGCTAGAGCAACGATCGCAGGAATGTAAGATAGCCTTGCGCTAGGGCTGGTATTACCGCTCATCGCAGGTAGACACTAAACTATAGGTGTTATATAACTATATTAACATTACTCGGGATTCCGGCGAAATTTGAAGGAATTCGAATTCTGAAGCATCATGATGTAGGTACTCTGAACACATTTTTATCAAAAACTTTCCACATCACATAATAGAAATCTTAAGATTCGCTATCAGTGATGCATCTCCTACATAAACCTGACGCATCTAAACCTTACGAAATTTGTACAGATAATGAATTTGTTAACCATTAATTCTTTAATCAAAGGTAACTTTCCTTAAGGTGTTAATTTGTATCGAGACCCGGTTTTTGGTAAGATGTGAAATGAGTTTATCTCAGTTGAAGTTGCCCTTAATTTGCTTCAAAACAACATCTGAATACATTTTGTCTTATTTCTAAAACCCTACTGCCTACCTAAACGCTTAAAATTCACATAAGATATATTTGGATTTATGAGTTTATTGATTTGTAAAGGCAACACTGAGATTATTCGCATTCCGAATACTAAGTCATATTTGGTTGGCCTCAGGCTAGTTAGATAATTAGAAACACTTTCTTATAGAAAGGTATACGTGCTTATATCCAACGAAATGAATTCACTACAGAGTCATTGATTTTATACATATTCCATTTAATAATCTCTTTGGGTTCAATGACAATATTATGAGCGGCAAAATCGTATGACATCGACGCTTTCATATACTGATTAAGTATTTTAATTATAATATTTGTGAAAAAATTATAAGTGTATTATTTGATGTTAGTAGACTGTCTCGATCGCCTCTCGGTGAAAAATATCGAATATGCCAGATATCTGTAACTGAAAAACATCTGCTATGCAATGTGTTGTTTTAGTTCCTGCACAAAGACATGATTTTACTTTGTGCTTCCTACGACGAGATCGCTGAATTCCAGATATTATCCCTCCTTTGAATTTTTGCATTCGGAATTTAAATTAAGTTTCCATTTCTGTTATGTATTGTGTTTCAAGTCTCGCCTACCCTGTATTCATTAGTCAAGCAAAAACGGCGTGACATTGACAACATAAGAATGGGTCTGCATTTGTAATACTGCGTTAGACCGGACTGGGCATCACTGGAGGACTGTAACTAAATGGGGACGGTCTAGGTCTAGGCGTTGGCGACCCAGTAACGGGTGATGTCACGATAGAATGTCCTAAGTGTGGACCCACCCTATGTATACCCAGCGCTGTAATGAAGTATTTTACTTTCGAATACTTTCGCATTACAATAGGCTCGAGAAAGTGCCGTCCACGTACATAACAATAGCTGGTTTACGTGTAATATATATGCTATAATTATTTTGTATTATTTTCAACTTAATTTTTACGGAGTTAAAACATCGTATTTCAATTAATGACTATATGAATAGGCACAATTCATGCACTTCATGAGTCATTGTATAAAATTTTACAGATATTTTAAAACATGATTATTACATACATGTACTAACTTGAAATCATTAAGTTATTACGCTATATACTAAGTCATCGTAATTTAAATATTGTAACTCGAAATATTTATCGCTGTCGTAAAACTGAGAAACGCTTAAAATAGGAGAAACAAGGTATACCAACTTATCGATTTTAATATATTGTTTAGCATTATGCTAAAATTTTGTTTAGTATTGAAGTATAAATACTTTACATCACATAATTGACACATTAATAACTCAAGGTCGTATAATGAACTTGAAACCAATAAAGTCGATTATTTTCTATATCGTGTCGTGTAATAACGGGTCATAAAAAAATAACACGGCCTACATTAAATGCTTACCGTTTCTTTGTTTTGCGGTAATAAATTTCTTTGCAGCTTCTGCACCGGATACGTTTGCCGCCACCCGAAAAGTCTCACCAACTTGTCGGCTACATCCTCACACCTTGGAGCATCCTTCATCGTGACTTTATCGCCAAGTTTCTCGCATCACTAACGTTTATACACACCACGAGAACCCAAGGGAGCCTTTATAAGGGTTTAAACCCATGTTTTACGTGCATGGCAGCACTTTCCATCAACTGTATTCATGTCGAAGGCATTGTTCGGTCACGACTCTACGCTCGTAAAGTTGGCAAATCACACCTTGCCGAGAAAAACAAACATTACACGCGATCATGAAAAACACCACTATTCCTTTCTTTATACACCACCACCATATAATTTATAAATATCAGAAATACTTCAATGTTTAATTGAAAAATGTAATTAAGTAGATCCTTGAAAGAGTCCAACACTTGGCACTTATTACGAGTACGTCGCGGTCAATAATCTAATTCGATCGTTCGGTATTTGATAGAACAAATATTGAATGTCAATATTGTATGGAGCGCGCAAGTGGCGACGCGTTCGCTAAATTAATTGTGATGAGTGATGACCGTCCGATTTGCAGACGTGCAAAAAGTTTTGAAAAAAATCATCCACTGACGCGCTGGCGGTACAGAACGCATTGCGGTTTCGCGGCCTCAATTGCGTTATCAGGTTATCGTTATCTGACAATTACCGCCCCTTCTATTGCGGCACTGCTTACACTAGACAAGGTAAAATTAAAACACAGCTATGTACGAGCACACAAATCTTTCAATTAACTCTACATGTATTTTGTACATAAATATAAATACAAAATTATGGACAAATCTATTTGTAACTTAATTCAGTCGATTACAAAATACATTTCCATAAACTTTAACTAACATTTAAACAATTAACACATTGTATATCAAGTAGGTACCAACAGTAAGACGGTTGTGAAAACTACCAAGTTATCTCCATAATGACCGTTTTTAGTTATCCAGTTTCTACATAATCATCTAGATATAAACCATGTTAAATAGACAAGTAATTTTATATATAGCGACAGTTTAATATTCGATTAATCTGTATTTTATAGTTAATAATTTTATATTAAACGGTTTTTATTAAGTAGAATAATAACTACAGTCGGCAGTAGAACACTGTCTACTAAGATTTCTCCTGCACAGAAAGTGTGGATTAATTTTTCATAACTCGATGAGCAAATGGGACAAAGAAAGGGTAAGTCTTATGTTTCGCTAAGATTTGTCACCAGATAGGTCCAGAGCAGTGTAAAGTTCCACTCTGCTGTTCCACCTGCCTGCATCTAATGCGCTTTTATTACAGTAAAAATACATAAACGTAATCCTCTGCTTTACAGAATAAATTAGATACGTAAAATACATTTCTAAAAACATCTACCATATCTAAGTAACGCTTGGGTTAACAATCTGAAGGATATTTAATAAAGAAGAACGATTGTTTATGTGTAGGTACCTACGTACAAGTGCATGAACAACTGAATAAAGAATAATATATGTTTATGCATTAAATTCAACAAGCATGCTTAGAATCTGTGTTTCGAGCATGTGTTTGGTGCGAAATTTCGGGATAAGTTTTGCTACTTTTAATTTTTTTATAAAATACCTACGTATAAAAAGAATAATCATTATACATTAGAATTCTCATAAATTCCTCTTTCAAACAGTTTATTTAAAACATTTTTAAACTGGCTAGTAAAACCAAATGTTAATCTCAAACAATCGAGGTTCAACAGTCTTTACCTCGCTGTGTTGCTACACCGACACATTCATTCTGAGCTAATCCATTGTCAGCTGTTGGGCGGAGGTTATCTGAATAGTACACTGAAAGAACGTGGGACTCGTATCACGGGAATAATAGCATATTTTCGCACGAGGCTCACAAAGTTTAAAAGCTCAAAAACCATATTTTTATCATAAAGTCGATTAAAAAACCATATCCACATGGATCACGAAAAATGTTTGACAATTTGTCTACCATACCAACCTATATGTAGGTATATAGGTACTATAGGACCGCAAAACAAATCTGCATGTTCCGAATTCTAATACCACGCATTGGTCAAATATTTGAAATGTTATTCTTGGTATAATGTATGTACCTACATAAGCTACTAGTAATAAAAATATCAAAACCACGCCAACCAAGTTGCATTACAGCTAGAGCATCGGTACCATAAGAGAGAAGTCACAAAAACTAGTAATGTTTACCGGCTAGAGTCTCACGATGCTTTCTACTGATCTCGGGATCTGGGTATCTAGATCGATGTTCGATGACAACTATCAACTATGATGTTACCGTTTCCTTCAGGAAATCCCAGATACATAGTTTTGTTCCGAATGTAATTTTCAATGAATGGATTGCCCGTTTAATTCATAGATATTCCCTTGAAAAAAAATATAATATATTAAAAAAAGTTAACGCAGTAATATCAACATTACACAATAAGTTAAGGCTAATTACTTTTTAATATAAGCTCTGAGATCGAACTTACGTTATGTTAATCAATGTTGTCGGTGTAACACTTTCTTAGATAAATCCAGTGAATTCATTTAAATATAATATTCAAATTCAAGAAAGCAAAAGGTAATCAATAATTCAAGCTTAGCATCATAAACGCATTAATTAAACTGTCTTCCACTTATTGTCGCCAGAATTAAGTAATAGTCATTAATAGCATGCACATGATTTCACGTTAATTAGCATAAAACGAAATAAAATACAATAACATAGTTTGATTGTTGTTAGAAAGTTATAATCATATGGTAATTCCTGAACCGAAAAGGGAAAGAAAGTGGACAGCTACGACTGCTATGTAAACTCTCTGTACTACGTACCTTATAAATATTGAATAATATAATGGTGTACTGTAAAGTTATTACTTATAATTTGTTGCGTTACCTATTACAAACCGACAAGAGCATCGAACTTGGGAGCAGTCACGCAACACTGCTTCTACAAAAGAACCCTGAGCGTCTGATGGTGTTCCGGCCAATGAAAGGTTTGAGTTAATTACGGCAGCAAAAAATATTGAACTGTAATAAACCAGGGGCATTTGTAAGTTATTTCAGCAATAACAGTAAACGCTCCTGTTTTTTTGCAAGTACCGCGGCTAAAACATCGTTAAGTTAAATTCTGATACTCCACTTGAGTGAACGATACACACTCGATGTCTATTACATTATCTTCCAGCTTGTGCAACTGTGCAAATACAAATACCTAACTGGCAAGAGTATGCAACGAAACAATGCCTTCGGCGATCGACGTAAGTCGTTTGGTTGCCACGTTTCTTAAAGCGATCACTGAACCTGAATAACCTTCTGAAACACTGACACTGATGAACTCGTTAACGGAGCTGTCGAGTTTTTTAAAAGCAACGTCACAAAATATCATCGATGTAAACAAACAGGAGGCTGCGCGGCGGGCAACTGGCTCGACTTTCTGCGCGTGCGCCGGTCGCAATCGCTGCGGGGCAAGGGGAGGGCCGGTGGGTCGCCACTTCGCCCCCCGCCGCGCTGGCGAGCCATTGAGTTCGCACCGTGTAAACAATCACAACACCTGTGCCACCACAAATGGAAACTGAAGCATGTAATATCCTCAATCTGTGGCAAATACGGTATCATTGAAACTTAGCGTTGATCGACATACGACATGATCATTATTTATCGGCAATTTATGTATGTTGTTACATTGTATACTTACTAATAATAATAAAATAACTTTTTCCTGTACCACTCAACTGTAACTTGTAACTGGTAGGATGAAATGGAAGCAAGATAAAACTGTAGCTAGCAGTTATAAAGTTCATAAATAATTTTTCACAATGCATTCCCTATCATGCTAAAAAAGTTTGACAGTTTTCAAACGATATACCAATTTGTAATTGATCTATTTAAGACCTAACGTGCCGTAAGTACCTTGTTTTTTATTTTCAAAATTAAATACATCCATAGTTTTTATTTGAAGGTTAGTGGATTATAAATACGTCACTGTCGTAGGTGAGTACATACCGCCAAAAATATTTGGAGAAAAAATAAGTCTTCGAGTTTATTGTACAATGTACAAAGGGCACCACCCTTTAAAAAAAGTTGAGTGTTTGAAATAAATAAGTCGAGGGAGTCAATAGCGCGGCGAGTGGCGAAGCGCGACAGAGCATCCACCGGAACGCAAGCCACTTGGGGCGCTCAGACCAGTTCCAACCCGCTCCCGCTCGATTCAAGGACGTTATTCATCAAGCAATTCCTAAACTTCAATTATGAAGATGACCTTACTTGCAATTTAATTTTATACATTAAAGTACGAATTAAAACGTCAAAGCAATTATCGCCTGTAAAAAGAACCGAACTTGAATCAATAATGAAATGAACAGTGACTCCAGTCTCCAGTAAATTAATTAATACGTAATTACATTTTAATGGTCCCAACTTTATTATCTTTTAAATCGCGCGGAGTGAAATGAATGTAAGCAAAAATAAATAATTATGAATAGCGCCATCTATGCTATCTATTCTGAACTACATGACGTGCACACTAACAACTTCTTACCTGAGTTACGTTTATTATTTTGTCTACATAAAAAAGAACGAGCAGTACACAAAAATGTTAAACACTATTATTAAATCAAAAATCGTGTGTAAGTCAATAAAATTGTTAATTTTATTGCCGACGTTTGTCTTGCAATTTTATACTCAGAATATTTTTATGTTGTAAGATGCCTTCACTAGGTGACACTAGCTTGGTTTGCTATAAATCTTAGAAATGCGATAACTACAAACGTTTAGCATCTGTAAGATCCCGTAACTGTTGTCTCATACGATATGAAAACCACATTATTTATATTATAATTATAGCATGTAGATATTCTTATCCTCTAGCAACCTTCGGCATAAAGTCTCAATATGACAACTAACCAACTGACTTAAATACGCTTACATAATATATGTGCCTATCACGAAGTCTTATAAAACATTGGCTGTTTGTCAAGTACCCTAATATAAATTCCGCTCCTAAGCCGTAAATAAAAGTACTAATGTTAAACAGGTTTTTGAAAACAAAACAATGATAATACGGGTATATCCGCAGTATATGAAATTATGTATACCTACCTAAAATTTCGTAAGTATGTAAGTTTTATTGTTAAATTTTCCAATGTACTATAAATTAATATGTATATTTGAATGGATAGGGATATTTGGCACTCGCTGCTTTCTGCCTACCCCGCAAGGGACCTGGCGTGACGATATGTATGTATATTTGAATGGATTAGTTATAGGTACAAAACAACGGTACCTACAATGCATTAATTGACAATGACTCGATGCATGAGTAACCCTCGGAACAACCAGAATACCTACATGATATTTAGGTAGTTAGCAAATTATATCGCTGCACCACATAAATATTTATAATTATAATATGACAGTGTAAACCCTGGTATTACTAATACAGCAAATTTTTACTAATCGTAAATTTTCTTGCTACGTTTTATGAATCGTAGGGAATTTCATCAGTTGAAAACTATGCATCGACATACCAGTAAGCCAATCGACAGCAGGAAACCTCTCAAATGCTCGCCTAGTTTTATGTAGGCACTGTCGCTCCTATCGGGAAGTCGTCAGGCTTTTTATGGTATTATTCTAACTAAAAGTAGGTAGGTAACACAAACTTCTATAACCAATTAGCGACACCACACCACCGGATATAACAACTATCGTGTGTTCGCAAGGGCTGTTTTTCCGTAAGATTTTAGTAGTGGCTAGCTTAACTTGTAGGTTGTTATTCTCAGTTGGTATTTTATCGATCTCTCAGGTATTTTACGCTCACTTGCTATTTACATAAATCGCTATGCAAGGCTTTTAAACTGGATCTCAATGTGTAACAAAGTGTATTGACCTACAAATTCAAAATGTCCAGTGTCCACTGAGTAAGCTTTGTCGGCGGGCCTTGTGATATGTTTAATTATGCTGAATGTATAAGTACTGATATTATATTCAGTGGCATAGTTAGTCTTTTCGGTAAGATACTTTTATATTACTGTTTTGTATACTGGTGATTGCTTTTAATAGCAAAATAAAAGGAATATATGTGACAGAAATGAAAATAATGATGTATCCTGTCGGCGCGCGCTGACCCGGTGTGTCGTGTTATGCTCTATAAACATCTCATAAAGGTGAACGAATTTAATCCAACAAACACGATAATTATGTCTGTAATGCTATAATTACTATTAACAAAAACATAGCTGCAATAGGTTAGAAATAGTTAAGAGTATATATAAATAGTTAAGTAAGAAATAGTTAAACCGGAAAAATTCCTAATTATAATTATTAATTGGAAATTATCTTGTAGAAATATTTCCTATTCTCAGATTTTTAATGTCAGATATCGCCTTGATCTTAGTGCCCGATCCCATAACATGTACAAGCAATGTTACTTCTTTCTAGTCAATAGCTTATAACCTACATGACACCTGAATAGAAACTCAATTTCTAATTTGATCTACTCCGGAACAATAGAGACCTGTGTAATTGAATGAACATGGCAATAACGATCGCCGTGAACTTGCATTAATAACATGAGGCTTAAAGAAAATGTTTGATATGTGATCCATCCGATACAGTGAGGGTAGAGGGACAATCACATGAATAAGCTAAGAAGCTTACCCTCGTATAATTACTATTGGTATTGCACAAAATTAATAGATTTATGATATAACCCGAGTTACGGCCATTTACGACCATTTATATTTAGGCATATACCTATGTATCGAAAGAAAATATTTTCTCATGTAGTCGGGACCCTAATACCTTCAGATGACGGATTTACTGTTATTTTATAAACGTATTACTTTTCAGTTGCAAGCCAATGTATAGAAAATCATTTGGCAACAAAACTGAAGACTGCCATTCTCAAACCGCAAAGTGAAATCACAATTATCTACACACGTAATCCGGTACAGTCATTGATTGTAAGAAAACGGTCAAAAATTACTCAACTTTCTTCTGTGCTAGCCACTTCTATGTAATATAATGTACTCATGATAACTTTTAATTTTACACTAGAAATTAATATTATTTTTTTCTTACGCAGAGAAAATCTTCACAAAACAATCTGTCTATTGAGGGAAATAATATGGGTGGACCTATTGCACTCTCTTGTACTGTGACCATTAATGTATGATCGCTCACGGAGGTGTAGTACATTTCCGTAATGAGCTATCATCATACTATTCTCATAATATTAAATAAACAACAATTTACACTCACAGTACCACTCTCATATTTCACGTGTTATAAGTTACATGACCTCAGAATGGATAAAAATCGAGCTCGGTGATAACCGTGCCAAATCAATGAAACGTCAATCTGCGTTTAGTGAAGTGTACATTAAGATGACAAGAATTTTATATAGCAACATAAAATAGTATTAATCAGAGAAAATTTATATAACGCCTAGATATTAAACTGTAAGAGAAGGATTTTACAAAAGCAATCAAAGCGCTTCCTTGATGTGCGATGAAATTCAATATTGCGTAATGAGGGCAACAACATAAAACTAACTGCCGAAATCCACGGTAGTTCGGATTGAGTTCGGAAAACTGTGACAACGACAAGTGAAGCACATAACATACAAGTAAGACCACTTTCATTAGTCGGTTGGAACGGAAACCGGGTAAAGCCGGAAAGTGGGTAATTGTATCGCGTCGGTTGATGTTTTATCATGTGAATTATTTAGCGGGGTGACCAGCGGAGGGTGACGCCTCCGTGGGAGAAACTGAGAGTGATTAGTGGAACAGGTCGGGACGCTTCTGTTGCTTCCTGCGTTGTCAAATCGAGCTACTCGTAGCGCATAACAATAAACTTTATTATTTTCGGGTGAGTGTCTACAAAATCAGATCTGTATCAAGTCGTATCTAATGCATTACAGCATGTTGATCAATAACATTTTATCAGTGAATCAATTTTGTGTACAGATACCGCGAGATTTTTGGAGCGATTTATTACGTATATTATATAGATTAGATACTTAGACATATATAAGTAAATTATTGTTATACATTCTTTATTTTTTTTCCCATATTGTAGATAACAACTATGTTTATAATTTAAATATATATATATTATATTAAAGTGCATCCGGCGACATGTGACTGCTGTCTGCTCGGTTGCTACTTAGTTCAGATAAAAAATAGTATATATGTATTAGTCTCAGAGAAATTCAAACACGCTTGGCTTCTAGGTATTAAGTTCGAAACTTGAGATTTACATTCTTTAACATAGGTACTGTAGTTGTGTGAGAGTAGCATTCTTCAATAACTGTCGCGAATTTAGTAATATTTAAACTAATTCGTTTAAGTACAATGAATGTAATTGCAATCAAAATGTATCTTTGAAAACTTCTACTGCAGAAACATAATTGTACATAATATGTGTGAATACCCGTATGCCCCTTAGCATTACATTTCTTTACTTCACGTAATATGAACTGTTACAGTATATTATTTCTTATCGGGCAAAAATACTAGGCCGCATTGAACATTAGAGATAATGCATAAATCAATAAAGATATCGTGAATGGTAAATTATATGGAGAAAACGAAATTGGGACAAAGGTATGCCGGGGTGTGTTGAGCAAAAGTCCAAAATCTACTTATCATATAAAAATGACGATAACGTTTATGAAAGCCCGGCAACCAAAAGAATAATGACATAAAACCTGACCTTATCTTGACATCATGACTTTTCGTATATCAATCATTCAGTTAGTCTCAACAAACAAGACGTAAATAACGCTTTATTTGAAGAATGAAGCATAATGAAAACTTCCAATATTGCTAAATCTTAAACACAAAAACGTAAATTCAGTAAAGATATTTACGTGTTATCGTGAAAAAATAGCCCAAGAACCACAAAACACCTATAACAACTGAAACACCGTAAGCATAAAGATATTAGGAATTCGCAGGTATGATCCTGGATTTAATGTTAAAAACCTAAATTTTTTGACAGAGCTAAATATTTTTTTTCAAAACAGTTAGATGGTGCCGTCATGATGGCGACGAGACATAATAGTTGGGTTGTGACCTGCGGCTCATAGGGACAATAGGCGCGTGACCACGTCGCAGCCACCGGCCGCTCCATATTGTCGCATTCGTCGCCAGCACTGCGCTTTGTTCCATTTTACATATTACAATCGTCAGCTTCGAAACAATACCACGCACATTATTATGCACGTGTAATCCGTGCTGGTGTGAGCGAATAATACTTACACAAATTTATGTTACAGGTACGATAAAACACTGATACTCTACTGCATGAGCACTGTACACTATTAAGTTAAGAGAAAATGAAAACATTGTGAAAAAAGCCACAAAGCTTGAGCCGTAATGTTTTCTATTACGTATGACGTCAGCATACTATGAGCCTAATTTTCTCTTTCTAAAAGTGTGTCTAAAAGTGGAATGTTAAAGTGCTTAATTATGATGACGAATATATGTAGATAGTATCATTTATATTATAGTATTAACCGGTTTAAGTTTGATTGATCTAACGTTAAGTGTGTCTTATGGCTTTTAGTACAAAGGACTTCTGTTGCTTATGAGTAACTTGCTCTCGTCGTAAGCGGATTCGTCTCTTGTCAATATGGTGTAGTTAGTTCAGCGATGAAATTCACTTTCCCATTATGTTTATTAATATAAATGAACATTCATTTGATGCGTTACATATGATTCTACTTTAAGATAATTATTTTGGTTACTAGAATTACCGACCAGAACGAGGATATCCTTAACATAATTGGAATTCGAAATTTGTATCTAATATTGTTAGTATAACCACGTCAGACTGCGCCGCGTGAAGTGATACAAACGCACGCAGAAAGGAAACATGAAATTATTACCACGATTCATGATGACTTGCAATATTTTACAACATTCAATAAAATTTACTGTGTCGTTAAGAACGCGGTTTACCAATTGCACCGATTGGCGTTTCGCAATCCTTTGTAAAGTTGTTATAATGTTGATTGATCAGAGAAAATTGTTAGGATCAAGGTCGAAGTGATAATATCTAGTATTAAGAGTGAAAACAGTTCAGTTGGTTAAGAATCCTAAACGTTGGGATAGCAGCCCACGCGGTAGGGGCGACCTCGGACGTGTAGCATTCGCATTGCGCCCGCGCCCACGTGAAGCAACTTGGTATTAACGGTTAATTGTTGGCGGTACATTGTTATCTGGAACGTGGCGATACACACCAGGTACCTATTACGTACCACATCATGAAAAGGACTATGTTAACGATAAAGTAACAATTTAATGTGAATGAAACAACGTAAGCGCAGTTTTGAAAACATCTAAAAAATATGAAAGGAAAAAATGGACGACGGTTTTCCAAGCTTCGATTACAACGATATAAACTAAAAATTGTAGTACAAATTAAGATATTTATCAAAACAGTTAACAGGTAGGCGTAATATCATAAACTTCTTAAAGCTATTGAACACAAAAACATGAAATGACACCCGCATTACCTAATATCCTTCAATAAAGTTTAATCGATTCGAATATTCAATTCAATTCAGAAGATCCGACCGGTTCCTGTAAACCATCGTTTAGTAAATAAGGATGCGATCTGACTACATAAACACGTGTTCAATATTTCCCACAAAATTAAAAAGCCATGCGGGACTCTCGAACGTTTTTCGCCTCAGAAATCGATGCGGGCCCATAGAAAACACTATTGTCTTATTCTACAACTGAACACGACTTAAATGAAGAGGCTTCTCATATTTTTAAGCAAGGAATCCTAAGAAACGGTCTATAAATAGGCGGACGATAAACTTTAGCAGCACTCCGTTGGAATAAAGAATTAAAGCGCGTTCAAATGTTATTCGGAATTATTTTTATAGCGAGGCTAGATGAACGGATCTAAGATTCCATAAAAGGATCGCAGGTAGCATTCCGTGGACTGGGGCAAGTCGTCCCGGTAATTACCACAGACAAAAACCACGCCTCAAGACGAAACACACTACGCATCCGGAGCAGTCGAGGCTATTCGTTTACGTGGAGATATTCCGTGATTTTAAACAAGCCGGGATGAGATTAAACATGTTTTGAACATTCGTACATATATGAAAACACATGAATTTAAAACTAAAAATATTCGCGTCTATTTTATTCTTTAGTTTCTTCTCGTATTAATGAAAGTAAATAGAGCAAATGAGTATAAAATAAAAATTCCTCTGTTGGTATTAGTATGCTTAGCGTACTTTATATGAGCTAGAATGGTAAACGTAGTACACACATAAAAAAGTTAGTAATTCAATTCCAAACATCAACTCATAAATTAAAGGGCTTATTCGGGAATTAGATAGTTTCTAATACCAAATATGATAATACTGATACTGACATTTATTTAACTACAGAAATCATAAAAACATCAAATTACACGAACGAAAACATGGTAGTGAAAGGTAAAAAATATCGGTAACGGCTACCGACGCATTTTGATTACATTTTTGATAACTTTACTACCTGAGCGCGGCAGGTAGGTAAGCCAGTAAATGTTGGTCGCTACTCACTACCCACATGGTCCTTTCCACAGTACTCGTTCGTTTCCAAGCGTAACATAAAAAATTTTTTTTCGCGTTATAAATATATCGTGGTCATTTTTTATTTCAGTCATTGCCTGTCTTCAAAATATACGCCGTGTGGCGCTGAGTTTTTTCCATTTATCGCGTTCTAATTTTGTATACAATGAATTGCGGTTACCAACGTTATCTTGAAAAAATGTCACATAAATTGGTCGATAAGCGTGAGTTTTATCACTTTCAATTCGAATTGTACGTTACAGACTGCGTGACCTGAAGTGAATGACCTTGAAAACGTAAACAACGAAAAACTTTAACTGGCTATGTTTAGGAAACTACGTAAAGAGAACAATGGTGGTTTTGAGTTGTTTCCCCATTGCTCACTCTGATCACATCACACAGTACGATGAGATAAATTAATAATCTTTCAAAACCAGTTCTATTAGCCAAAAAAACTCTTTTGTTAAAAATAAACGTTTGTATAAAGCCGTGTGAATTTTTCTTGCTTATGATGAAGTTATAAGGAACAATTCAATAATTTCAATACACAATGAATTGTTTCTGTAACTTACACATTTAAATATATTTAATATACAACACACGGTAGTCAAGAGGCATTGTTTTAAACTATGTACTCTGATGCGGCTAGTATATCTCTTAGACACAGGTTCTTTCTAGGGCACTGTTGGAACATACCTCTCCACTCTGTTCTAATGGGTCCAGAGATCCAGACTATAGGCATATATTCTTGTTGTAACGCACCATTCGCAAAAGGCTACCAACGGTCACCCATGTCAACGCTGGGGTATAATATCAGTAAACAAAGATATAGTACCGAAAATGGCATACAAAGATCACACAAACAAGATTGTGGATAGCATTTAAAGTATTGTATTAGGGTCAAACAACCTTCTTTTAACGATTATCGTTAACGATCAACAGACTCTACTTCTCTTTAATATAATGACTAAGATCAATCAATCCGGTCATTGTACTAACCGCAAACAAACTGCAATACATAGTTTTTTGTAGAACTCTACCACAGAACGACATCGGCTGCATTGAGCCTGCCGCCAAGTATAATTCAACATGGCTTAAATTATCTTTTACATATATCCAATATTTTACAATCTCATTCATCATCACAGCATCATAAGCCCAACACGAGACGTGCGTTTGACTAATCACATCATGGAAACCGCATGTAGGGAAAAGGTATGTACATATGTGATGTGTACAGTTTATATTGCGTAGCTAATTGTAAAATTTACACCGCAACTACTACGAGTAGGTATCATTAGGACTGAGTCATTGGCATGCTCTAGCATACACTATAGTTATAGAGTACCTTATCTGTACATACACAGTGAGTCCGATCCGGCGAATTTACAATAGACGTATGTACCTACATATTCAAATTGGAATATATAATTTTTATTACACATAGTTCCGCACCTAGGTACTTGTATTATACCTATGTATTTGTATGGAACATAAAAAAATAATTGAATTAAATGTCATATTCATAAATTAATTCGTTATGAATTACGTTTATGGTTCACTCTTCCGGAAATTCTCTTTAAAATCTGGTGTTACTCGTACATATAACGTAAAACTACCTTTACTGAGATATTTGTCAGGGCACGGCTTATTACTTACAGCGACTGTTTTACAGATAAACATAAAATTGATTCGGAGGTAATAAATTATTTTTTCCCGGTAGATGTAGCACAGCTTCTCCTGTTTGTCCATGAGCTCTGCTGGTGGCAAGTGATGCGTAGTCTAGCATGTAACACGTTTTCCCATACTTTTGTTTTGACTAATTCCAAGTTGCAAATTTATGTCAGAATTTTTTTTATACCCGTTGTCAATCTAAAATAAACAGGCATTACAAGACATGAGATGAGTAATACATTTATAAACATCTTGGAACATTTCGTACACGTCCACTTGATTCCAAACTAAGCAGACCCTGTAGGTACTTATTATAGTAACCAGATACCTGATAAACATGCATGTTACATTGCATATACACGCCTTATGTGTTTTGAAATGCATATAATATGTCGTCTATCAGCTATTTGAACACCATAAAAATAGATTGTGCCAAATTAAGAAACAAATGGCTGTAAAAAATTAATACATTTTAATTTTAGATCGTGGTGGCTCTTTATACTCGTATCTTAAAGAAATCTAATTTTTGTATGAAAATTTATACTATAATTTTATAACGATTCACGAGTACATGAGCCGTGAGTTGTAAATGTACCTGGAGTGTAAGAGATTAATCATCGTTACACGTAGTAAGATAATCCGGCTCAGTCTAAACTGCTTCCTTCAAAAGCAGCGTTGATAGAGTTTCTAACTAGAACCACTGAAACCAGTACATAATAAACCGAGTCTGCTAACATTTTACACATGGTAAACATATTAAAATTATTACGAAGCCGAGACCACGATACCAAAAAGCACAATGAGTTTTGCACAGAAATGTTCTACGTTCTTGTAATTTTAAATACCTACGTATTGATTTATTCAAATATAACGTTACATTTGGTTAATTATTACATACGAAACAGAGTATTTTTGTCTTGCTAGCAGATAAAGAGTAATGTAATCGTAAGTTTTAAAAGCAATTTGATAATTGAATATGGTGAGCTTGAATTTTTTTCTGTTTCACTCGGATACTTAGAAACTTCACACAATATGTAACGTCATGACACATAATGGGAATTTGAGTAGGTAAATGACAAGTCACTGGCCTGCGTATATCGTATATTTATATTAAACAATATAATGGCAACCCACTTGGAGTATTGATCATGTCAGTTTTCGCAAAAGATCACAGGTTAATTCGCCGCGCAATATAAAGAAAATGATACCAACTAGCAGAAGGGTTTTATTATTGTATAATATCACACTTGTAATTTTTTTACATAAAAAGATTTTGTACCTAATGTAAATAAGAATTAAGAGGTAAATATTATGCTTGGATTATTCAAACATGCTTCAATTGATGTAACACGGTGTACAAATCACGCAAAAACGGTTTTTTAATATAGAAGCAAACTTTCATTATGATTTTTTGTCGTTAAAAACTTTCGCAGCAACTTTTTAAAATTCTCAATAGTCAAGCTGGCCTGAAAATATTTATATTTAAAATATAATTTTCATTGTTAAATAAACTTAGGTACTCCTTATGTATTAAAATTATGTATTATATTTCGAAGTCTAACTGTACAGTGCTTTGTGTTTACATTAAACTTAGTACTAGGTACAGAAAAATATCGTATGTATGATCATGGGATGTGGTGTGTTCGCAGTGCACGTGGTAACCGACGCCAGTACTGACGCCCACGTAACGTAACCGACGCGTTTGAATTGTTCATGTAATGACCGTTGGAATCATGGGTCTGTATTACTTTTATATGTGTTTTTATAATTTAAAAGAGCAAAAGAGACTTACGAAGCCTCTAGCATTTAAATGTCATTTGTTTATTGTAGATATGGCGCTTTGATTTACGAGTAAGAGCACTCAAAAATACATAATTCAGTAATATTAAATAAATATGTCGGCTTATATATAGCTTTTGAATGGTCAATAGATTAGTCTATTTTATATTACTTATTACCTAAGTTAGCAACCATTTTTTTTTTTAATTTGAACGCGAGCGACCTTTCCAAGAATGTTTATAACAAGCATTTACGAAATCTGAAACGAATTTAACGATTGCTTTGAGATTTATGTCACCATTACATTAAGAGTTAACTGTGTACTCGCAGGCTTACACATGTTTTAATGCTTATAAAATGTTCTATAGTCCTACATATAAATAAGCCAAAAAGATACGAATTAATTGGTTATGTCAAATCATTAAAAGAAAATTAAGAAACCAATAAGTACTATTCCACCTCATACACAATAAATCGAACGTTTAAGAACTACCTACATACAATATTTTGTAATGTAAATGTAATCAAGTCATACTTAGTTGATTACAAGTCTATGCCAGAGTTCAGACGTAGATCATTAGACTATCCGGTGTGTACGAGAACGATTGCTTGTGATTGCATGTTTTAAGATATTCATTCAATTTTCATATTCACTAAACATTTAATAAATAGAAACTTTTAGGTATACTTAATTGCAATGTTTTATTCCGATACCGATAGAACGCATCAATACTGTAAAGTTTGGAAGTATATATTTGACATTAACTAACCAGAATCTTTTCTTCCTCAATAGGCACATAATCATAAAGTTGCCCTCATTCTTAATGACAGTGTTACATAAAGCATAAGGGGATGCTGTTCAGTCACATATACCTCTATCAATAGCGTTTAATTAAGGTGGTTTGATAGTAAATTTGTCATGTTACCTGCAGTGCGTCGTATGCATGTATGTCCGTTAATAGGATTCAGGAAGTGTTCTCTGTAAGTGCATCACGCACTGCAGTTTTTACATCACCAAGGCGGCAAGCAATTTTCTTACGCGACTAATAATCCTGACATTCCTAACATAATTTATCTACTAAGTAACGTTATACCAGATTTATTTATAAACAATATTATATTCAATTAATATTATCTAATCAAGCTGACGTTCCAATATATCAGTTCCGATTAATTATTCAAATTAAAAGCAAATCAAATCAAAGCATCCCTGGACAATTGATTGTGTAGAGTTTGACAACATTATTGAGCATCGAGAAATTAATATACTTTTCAGATATAAAGTCAATCATACCATGAAGAAAGTGTGATTAGAGAATCAGCAATTTTCCCATGATTTTCATCAGAATTTACATCTGTATACGAACTGTTTTGGAAACATGACCACCCAAACATTCGTTTTAAATTAAACAATGGTGCAAAGTCTTGGAATTAGGTTTAAAAGGTGGAGTAGGTTTAAAACCTAAGTCTACCACGCTGGACATGTGTAGATTGGCCGACTTCATACTTTTGCATTTAATAAAAGAATTAAATACCTACCTTATTTTAAAGTTGTTACGTTATAATTCTACGAAGTTTAGAATTTAGAATGCTTAAGAAATATGTTTTCACGGTCGAACGATTTAGAGCCCATCAATGAACCAAGACCGAATTCGCAATCTACGATACATTATGAATCGAGACTGGTTGCGGCAGCAATCGTACCTATTAAGTGTTACGCAAATATAGTAGACCCTAGATTTATTGTTCCAATATGTTAGGTATACACTAGCATAGCTTTAGCAAATGTTTCTGCCTGATTGGCCACCATCGCTTACACAACTTAAAGGTCGCGAGTTCGACTTAACAAGCGGCAAACGGTCGCTTGCCGCTCTACTGGCAAAATGATATTTTATTACACGAATATAAACATGCCACTCCTTCCAAAATAAAAGCTCAATATCAAAATATGGGTTATGCGTGTAAGATTTCAGTCGAAACGAGCAAAATTCATGAAGAAACATGAAGGAAACAATGGGTCCCTTCTTGTGGGTTCGGCGCGCCAGGTATGCGAGTGGCGCGATCTCTCGAGAAGTTGAAACTTCTATTGTACCTACCTCGTGCTATATGCATAGTGCCCGAAGACCGGTTCTCAGAAAAATGACGAGACATCTGGGAATGATTCCATACTAAAACAATTCCGTAGCATAATTAGTTACACACTAAATTTGCATTTAATGCTGGCTTTTTTTGGTCCTATCTCTATTAATTTAATCGTGGTCCACGTACTCCTAAGTTACCATAAACAAAACTCAATGACCACGGTAAATCAAACGATCTGAAACACCTAAACCATTACGAAATCTCATGGTGTGGTCTTTTAGAATAACAATAGTCCATTGTTTGGTTCCCAAAATCGCAATAAAACTGAGGGTATAGGATATAAAAAACAATAGGATTTTATCTTGCTGTAAAGTTAAAAACGTCGAAAATCATAATTTGCTAGAATAATTTTAATGGAAGGTTTGATTTTAACCCTCTTGAAATTTTATCTTATTTTTTGATAGATTTTAACCGAATGGTTTGCACATGGTGTGACCAGAGTGGCGTTTCTTTATGTGACGGTTAATATTGTTAGTACGGTTGTTTTTTTTTTTGGTTATATGCGTAGATTGTTATTAATAATAAATTGGTTTTATTATTAATAATAGTAACAAAATCCTACCTTTTCTATGATGCCAAACTACAAAACGTAGAATTCATCAGTTGTGTCTTTGTAGAATGATCTAATACTGGGTAGATCCATAGCAATGTTAATTAGTGATGATGGAAGGAAGTAAAATGCAAGGTCGGTTGCCTACTGCGAGGATGCGTGTAGGCGCATAGCAGGTGCGGAGTGCAGGTGAGTGTTCAATAATTTTATAGTGTAAACAAGAGTAGCTAAACATATTGATGAGTGAGTACCTAAACACGTATAAACTAAAATAAAGTAAGTATTCAAAATACTAATAATTAGTACAAAATAGTAAATTAATAATAAGTAAGTTATATTTTATGAAATATATATACAAAATACAAAAGAACATTAGATTGCTTCATATTTGAATGTAATAATGAAGATTTAAATAAAGACAAAAATTATGTCACACAGACGCCTTACATAGGTATTCTGTTGCCGAAATGACAGCACGACTACCCACAAATTTACAACATAATGATATTTAGTGAAGATCTAGATCAAATTAGGTATTGGGGTAGAACATCTTTCTAGCTACAGCCAACCTGTTGGCCTCTTGTAAATTATGGTTTGCATATTAAAAATAACATGTGAAAAGTGTGCCGCCTGCATTATGAAATTCTAGCATGTCGTGTATAAATCAGGTTTGACCGCATCTATAGCTGTTACTAATGCTGAGACTATTTTGAATTATTATCTCGCAATTTATATTTCGTCGAGAAAGTAGATCTTAATATAACTGATAGACGACTCAAGATCTGTATTTCACAGAAGTGGACATTAGTGGCAACAGCAAAACCAAGTTATGATTGACTGAATTATCAAAACGTTAAATTGTATCACCCAATAAGTTCATGTTGGTTATTATTCCAGTAGATAATGTATACATACACATATTATGAGACTTGATATATACATATATAGGTAGGATACCCAATAAGCATACGTGAATCATCAAAACTGCTCTGTTCTAATGAAATTACTTACGAATAACAACGATTTTATACGTGGGTAATGCTTACAAAACAATAAACAACTTACGTCAACCGCAACCAATGAAAATGCGAGAAAACCGCGCGAAAACAGTTCAAAGTGGAGGTGGAGCTGTGGTAAGTAATATGTTCGACTGACCTGTCCGGTAGCTTTCTTGTATCGATGGGTTGCTTCTCGAACGAGGTCCCTGACCAACAGGTCGCCTGCGCCACAAGGTACCAGAACCCGAATCGACCCGAAACACACCGTCACCTTCATATCGACACAGCACTATGAATCACGACACGGAGCTTCTAGCTCACCACGCACCGCAATATCCACAAGCTTTCATATTAGTTTGATGAAAAACTAATAGGAGCACGACACTATCTGACGCACATGGTTAAGGTAGCCCTGTGTCGAAGCCGTTCACGAAGCACCGTTGAAACAAAAAGGACAAAAACACTGGTTCCACCGTGTGTCGTCATAGCGTTGACGCTCAACGTCCCGTCTGCGGGCGAGCTTCGAGCACAGCTCAAATGTCATCAATTTTTTTTACACAGATCCAGAAAACGTTAAACCGAGACACACCATTGAAAACATTTCGATAAGATTACGCGAAATACGGTGTGGAGGCGCACGCTCCACGACAGCAACGGTCGTTGCAAGGAACATGAATAAGAATTCGTTTGGAAGTTGTAACGGCGGCGCGCGGGGGTGCGGGGCGCGCGACCGGTTCCGCGAGCAGCCAATGGGCGGCGGCGTCAGCGGACAGCTGTGGCGTGCGCGCGTGGTGGTGGCCAGGCATGCCGGAGCGCGTCATACCATACCTGCCTCACTATTTCACTTGCATACAGAATGCCTCATCAAAATTAGAATGAAACCGCTCCTAACTAGCGGCTCACTGACTCACAAGGGCTCTGAATCTATATACAAAATACCACAATAAATAATATCTAATTGCCAAATAAAATCATGTCATATTTTTCATTTATAATTCATAAGATAAAGATTTACCTACATATATAATATTTTTATATAGTTGTACAATCAGTCTTAACATCTTTTCTTTTACTATACTTTGGTAAACGCCAGGTACTATTACACCATACAGCAGGATTTGATGAGACATTGCAACTTCTTAAGTGTTTAGTAAATCAATGTTGTCATGGCAATAACCACTGCAGAGAAGGTAATATAAGGTAAAATACAGTCCTGAAACAAAAGTAAAAGCTTACAAAATAACGATTATTATTGATGGAAACCATTTTTAAGGTTTAAGTAGAGATTTTTTTGTAATTAATAGATGTAGTCTAATGTCCTAATAAACATTATAGTGTTAGAAATTTAATACAACACAGAACTAACGGACTGGAGTGAAACCTCCATACCTATCTAGTATTTTTTGTTGCAATTATATTGGAATGCTGGAATTTTTCAAACCAATTGTATTTATTGAAGATAAGTGGCTTAATCGCAGATACAAAAGGCCTTGCGAACGAGTACTTAATGAAAAATACACTTGGGAGGAATGTTTACTGGTCTATAACTACTACTAGAAACATGTTAACTTCCTAACTTAGTTACTGGTTTGTATGGTTCCACACCTACTTTAGACAAGGTTAAAGGCATTAAGTATGCAACATACGCATCATAGCCTCGGTCTCCGACGAGGCGGCTAGTCTTTTGGAATACTGAGGCGCATTAATAAAACTAAACACATATTTCAAAAAGTCCTTTGCTTGCCTTTTAAATGGGGATGATACCATTAAGAATTGTTTCAAACCCTAAAAAATTTTGGAAAAAATAAAATGCACATGCTGATATTATGAACAACTTTAATTCGTAATAAGTAATTAATATTGCTTAATTGAATTGAAATAAATAAATTTACACAGTACACTTTCTAAATCCGCCGCAATTTATATATCTACAAAAAATAGGTATACGTAGTTCTTGCTATCAAAATACATATTAGGTTCAATCAAACAGTTTGTCCATATTAATGCTGTTCGCGACAATGAATTTATGAATAAACACTTGAAACGACCTTTTACAATCTTTATTCTCTTAATTTATGAAGTTAACAAGAGCGATGACTATTGATTACTATCAAAAATTAGTAAGTCTGCAGCATTAATGTGGACTACAGATTATTAATAAAAAGGTAGATAGTTTAACAAAGTGGAACAAAAGGAATTTTAAAATCACACATGGAAAATGAAGAACTAAGGATGGTATTATTAAAAAAGTAAATCTATGAGTCTGTGGATTCAACAGACTTACACTTAGTAGTATAAATCAATGCCTATTCACATTTGACCACTTTGATAAACATAAAAACGCCTGTCTTACATTGGATCATCAAAATGAAAACTCCTGAAATACCTAATTTAATAGGAGCATGATATACAACTACCACAGTACATTATCTAATAGGTCAATTGAACGGTTTCCAAATACGGTACAATGTCGAAAATAGAGTTTATTTCGCATAAAATAAATAAGCCAGTAAAGAAATACTCTGATAAGAAGCAATACTCAAGAAATTTGGCACTATCTCTATACAAGTTAATGAGAAAATCGTAAATCGTCTACTGAACAAATACAAGCAAATAAGATTACGCAAAACAAACATTACTTGATCAGTCATACACATGTCATTTCAAGTGACATACGAGTAACGGTATTTACAATGCAAAAGTTGTAACCTGTACGGATGCACAATATTTTAAGTCGTTTAAACCCATCAATTATTAAACCTCCAGCTAACGTTTGAAGTGCCAGTATTTTAGTAGATCAAAATCTTTTTCCATGCCCCTAAACTCACTGAAGATTCAACGGGGGAAACATTTGGCATAAATACGAGCACAATACAGCTCTTGATACAAGCAATAAAAATAAAATAAACTGGCGTTACATTAACATCAAACGTTATAATATGTTCGTGGAGCGGCGCCGGGATGAGTCACTCCCCATCATGGCCGCGCCCAATCCGTACCCTACAAGTACACGATAAGTCAAACAAACGGCGCGGATGTAAACATACGCGATCGCAAGCGAATTGCGATGCGACCGCAATTGCAATGAGAATATTATAATTAAATTGCAATCCACATAAGTCTTATACTAGTAAATAACGATTGCAACGTGAAATTGACACATAAAGTTATGTTATTCATTTTATAAATAATATTATTAATTTTCTACATACAATGGAGAATATTCTACAACAAATATTCACTACTGGTGTTAACATGTCGGTTGTACTTTAGTCTCTTCATCGATCTACACTACGAGGAGGCGAGCCCGCGCGAGGCTCTTGTTCTTATCTTTAAAAGAACTGACCTTTAATTATAATTATAAGAAAAAAGTATGCATTAAGGCCGAATTTATTTAAATATACGTATATATTTGGTATTTACTAAATTATATGATATATTAAGGTATTTGGTATTTTTTATTACAACTGGATAGAAAAACTTCAAAAGAATAGCTTTAGCTGTTATCAATTTCGTACACTCAATGCCAAGGATCCAAATACAACGATTTAAGAATGATAATTAAAATAGTAGCTTAATGTAATTCTTATATAAATGATAATTGTATAAATCAAAAATAGTGACTAGATTTAAAAAATATCAGACAAAATGTAACATGTATGCTAGTAGTAGCTAATTTATGTATTGGAATCAGATGCCTTAAATAATACATGTAGATTGATATATTCTAAGCCACTATTACATCACTATTATCGTAAGAAATAATATAATTCGGCCTCTAATATTAAATATACGTAGACTCTGAAAAATATAGATACAATAATAACATTTGTAAAGAATAAACCATGGAGACAGAAAATTTGAACATCCTTGTCAGAAGAACCAAAGGTCAAAAAGAAGTGATACAAATTAATTTCACTGTAACAATGACATACACTTAACTATAGTGAAATGCAAAAATCGTACTTATGTTATGTTTATTTTGCTAATTTCCAACTGTAATCACTAATCACAATCAATACAAGTATCAACTTACTTGGAGATAAAGTAGAATAAAGTTGATAGTACAGCAACGGGGCCAGCCCACACATTAAACATTGACGTTTACAGATATTGGTCACTCGATTTCGAAATCCTATTCCATATCACAAGACAAACAACAAATAATTCTAAGTCAGAGCACCTTATAATTGTAGAGATCATCGCATATCAGTAGATGATTCGAGGTGCCATCACATGGCACATAACTGTACACAAATATCATACAGTGTTACATTAATAGGTACATATTGACAATATACATACAAAAGGAGTAAGTTAAAAAAAGTAACATTATTTCAATAGCAATGACAATGACAAATGATTTATGAAACATTTAAACTTAACACAAGAGTACTTCTCAAATAACATATAAAATCAACAAATCACATGATATCAAAAGTCGCTTCTAATAAAAAATTAGGAAATTTTGAGTATTCTTTACTATTTTCCTTAGAGAGCCAAATAAAAAGCTTACTTAAACCTCATCCAGATACAATACTTCAGAGCTCCGGCCACGTCCACTTATTTAAAAGATTTCTTTCATCACAGTCCAAAGACCGATCGGAGCGGTGAGCGAGACAATCGAACGGAAGGAACACCAGTTCAGTCGAAACTTTATCCAAGTCTAATATAATCATATCACATCACTATCACTACACGTCACTCTCGCCGTCGGTGACGTGCGTCGGCTGGCCGAAGTTTCTAGTAATAGATTCGCTGACCGTGCGAATGTTCGCCAAGTACCTGTGCGCCGGCTCGTCCGAGTCGTAGATGGCGCTGAGGGACTCGAGCGACACCAGCGCCTCGGAGTCGAGCAGGCGCGAGGAGGCGCGCGACGACACGTCGTCGTCGCGGTCGAAGTAGCACGAGTTGACGTCGCTGAGCGCCGCCTCGGCGTCCGTGAGCCCCGCCTCGTTCAGCATGGACACGTTCTCGAGCGCGGGGTCGTCCGTCGTGTAGCCGGTGCTCTCGGGCTGCCCGCCGTCGCCGTCACCCTCGCCCTCGCCCTCCGAGCACGACGAGCTCCACTCGGACTGGCTCTCCCCGTACACTCCCAATTCTCTATGATTAGAGGTGGCCACCTATAAGAACGGTCGACGTTGATCAAGTACTGTATAAATTCAATTGTTTTAAGATGTTACATTTTTCATAGATAGCTTATTCACCCGGTTGTGCAGTCGGTCCTGGACTTCCTTCTCCTGCTTTTCTTTGGTATTGGCTGTATCCATTTTTCTGCCAATTGAAGCACTATAATAACAAAAAATGATAAGTAAGTATGTACGCAATGAGACTAAAATAGTTTACGAGTAGTGTAATTTTAGTAAGAGCAGACCTCGTGTTCTGGTCCCGCGAATGTGAAGGTGAGGGCAACTCTACGACGACGTCGGTGGGTAAGACTCCTGGAAAGTCAGCCGCCGTGGGTCGCAGAGGCGAGGCGGCCATCTGCGAGGCGCGGCCCGGGCTGGCCAGGTCGTGCCGCGCCAGCTGCGCGATCGCCGCCAGCCCCACCGCGTGGAGCGGACTGCTGTTGTTGTTACAGTTGCGAACGGGCTCCAGAGATGGATTCTGACCTCTGAAATATACACGTACGTACTAAGATTGTCCAAGAAATTTATTTATCATAAAATATATTATAACACCGGATAAAATTTACCTGAGTTCCAGTTTCAACTCTTTTCTTTCCGTTTTCTGCGGGTTGCACTTAAGTACATTTTTGTCATCGAGCAGCCTTTGTATTTCTCTCTCGAAGGGTGGGACACAAGCCACGTCGGAAGGACTTCTTTTAGTAAATACCTCTCGCGAATCATGGTTAAGGTGTTTTAAATTATTAGGGCGACTACTGGAACTCGAAAATGAATTTGTTCTCTGTGTGAGGCGCGGCACGTCCTTCTTATCTGTTTGACTGCTGCTGTCGCGTTTGGCGGAAGCTTGAAGCATGTTTATTATGCTTCTCTGCAACTTTTCTTCTTCCTTATGAAAGTTAACGCTACCGTCGAGAAGTTTATCGTCGAGAGAGGGTTTCTTTACAAATTTATGTTTAGCGTAAATATCATTTATAACACTAGGAGTCGGCTTCGTTCCCCTGATCGGAGGGTAATCATACCCGGAGTTGCCTTCGTTGCGCTGTGGGCGGGCCGGGGGCAGCCAGGGGGCGGGCCGCGGCGGGGAGGGGGACGCATCCGTAGTACGCGAATAGCTTTCGTCGGATGAACTAAGACTAGGGGATCTAGTAAGAGAGCTTAATTCGTCGGCAGATGAATGTACCCGAGGACTTCTGGCTAACGGCAAGCTTTCGCTGGATCGCGGTCTAGGTAACCTCGTCGGTGGCCTTCTCTTATGTACGGCCGGCGGACGCGGCTCTTGGGGCCTGGGCCACGGAGGCACTAGGGCCCGGGGAGGAGGCCACCTCGGGTTGGCCGATATGCCGTGTGGCGGGGGAGGCGGCGGCGTGTCTTCCGCCTCTTTGGTACGACGGCCCTTACTGCCTTTATGATTATTTCCATTTTGTCCGTTGGATGGTAGTAAAGGTTCGTTTTCTGCAGCGACTGATGTTTCTCTTAAAGGTGGCAATCTCGACGGTTGAGCGGCGGCCCGTCGAGCTGAATTTTGTAACATTGCAAGTGGAGTCGCTACTCCTCCGTAGGCCGTCGGGGGATTTAAAGACGGTCCATTCGATGAAGAGTTCTGCCCGTTACTATTCGCTGGTGCTCTATCCGTTAGAAAATAAGTCGTCATCTCACCTTTGCCCTTAACTTTTACCTTTCCTCTGCAAACAAATTGATAAGGCATATCTTTCAGCACCTGGTACACTTCCTCGGTGACCTGCGTGTGATTCGGGAGTCCAGTGGAATCCATACGAGAAGCCACGTTAACGGTGTTACCCCAAATATCATATTGGGGTTTCCGCGCCCCTATCACTCCAGCAACAACCGGACCAACGTTAATGCCTGAAAAGAGATGACAGTATTTAAACAGTATAAAAATAAATAATTAGTATACGTAATTCTTAAATATCTATTGTGTTTATAACTGAATTACTCACCTACACGTAACATGAAGTTATTGTAAGAGTTATCGTTTATATCTTTTAATTTGTCTCTCATTGCAAAAACAAACTCCACGAGAGTCGCCATCAGCTTACGGGTACTAGCATCGTCCGCCATCTTTTTATCCGGTATCAAGCCCACGGCTGCCATGTACGTAGAGCCTACGGTTTTGATTTTATCTATTGCGCCGAAGCGATCTTCACCGAGTAACTGAAAGAGTAGACAATAATAATTATATGAAACAAAATATCTTTAAAATTGGTTCAGTCAGACCGAAATAAATATTTCAAGAAGCTTTAATGTGACGCTTCACCTCATCGAAGTCGGCTATGATCTCGTTGAGAAGGCGAAGGCACTCCATTCCCTGGTTGTTCCCGTCCAGTTCCATGTAGAACTCGTGGTAGTTGGTGATGGAGGCGAACACCACGCCCACGCGGTGGTACGACTGGTGGTACAGGTCCTGCCAACCGCGCTTCTTGAGTCAGCGAGCCAACGAGTGCGTGCGAAAGCCATGCAAGTCCGGGGACAATGACAGAAGTGCAGCTTAATGACGTGATACTATAGCGTGACGGTATGTATGTGCTTTATATTATTCACAATATTAATATTTTTAAACTTTTCATAAATTAAAAATGATTACATTTCGATAGATTTCACATCGAACTGTTTATATTGATGTTATCGTTGCCGGTTTCTGTTTCACTAATATCCACTCCAATCACTTGTCCGCAACGATTTTGTGCACAATGCAAACGAATGAAACCAGTGAGGCGATAGTACGTGATGTGAACGTGAGCCATTAGCAGCGATCGATGTGCAGATTGAGTCGGTGTGTGACATTCTCAAACATAAGCTGAGCTGTTAGAAGATTAAAAATGCAAGCGCTCCAGATTTTCAAGCAAAGAGAAATTTTTTTGCGACAGCTAATGCATTGATGTAAACAAATAAAAATTATTATTGAATGTTGTTTCATGAAATTACCATGTTGGTCCTGAACTGATTGTCCAAGAAGTGCGTCGCCACGTGGGCGGGCAATAGGTTAAACAATATTCTTCGGTTTGAAGCCTGAAACACAAGTATGTTAATTAATGTTACTGAGGGGTAAAGGTTAAATATACACCGTAAAGTGTATATATAAACAAAAAATATAAATTTGATGATATAGTTTGTTTAACTACATATTTTAATAATCTGTTTACATAGATAATGATTTTTCTCGGATTGCTTTAATTCATCTAATAACGTTTATTAAAAAAATGTTTTAACAGTTTAAAAACAGTTTACACCAGACATGTCTGTTGCTGTTTATTGCATATATATGTATAAGTTGCGAGAGAGTTCAAACAGGACAGTTAACGTCCATTACTTTAATTAGTGGTTCTTTCACATTGTGTAGTAATACAGTCGCAGGAATAGGACGTTTAGTACACATTAGGTCACTTAATATGTGTTGTGTAGTATGCATGGCACATGTAAGGAGTGCAGTGCGTAGATTTGAAAAAAATACTCATTGAAATCGTTAATCAAATTCTTGAGGAACATTATAGGGTTGGGTATTATTATAGGGTATTACCATACCCTATAACCTTCGAAAACGTCACAAAGAAAGTTGAGTGAAAACGATGTAATAGCTTAATTGGACGATACGACGCGATGCGTTGAAGGCAGAAAGCGTTTTATAATATACATTTAAAGGTGGATGAAACCTCGAGACAAATTGTACCTCACATACACTGATGAGACATTCAGTGAGAAAAAATGTGAGTGGATAGGATACCTGCAGCGCGTCCATGTCGCGCTTCTCGTCGCGCGCCTGCGCCTGCCACAGGAAGTCGAGGCGCGCCGTCCACTCGGTCTGGCGCGCGTGCAGCAACACGGCCAGCGCCAGCGCCGCCGCCCACGCCGCCGCGCCGTACGCCGAGCCCACCGGCGCGCCGCTGCAACCGACCATCACCCGGATTACATTAACAGCAAACGTAATAATTATGCGCAAAAAAACCGCGGCGTTGATGGGAGCGGTCCGGGCCACTCAAAACCCCATATTCAAGGAGGTCGAAAATTATACCTCGCCTCTGTGGAAAAGATTTATGAGGAGAGTTATCGGGTAGGAGATAGGTCCTTG
>DWGJ01000395.1:0-31584 GCA_018246895.1 Aspitha aspitha aspitha
CGAGTGGTTAGTGACCCTGACTGCAAAACCGGAGGTCGTGGATTCGATTCCCACCCAGGACAAACATTTGTGTGATGAGCAGATTTGTTTGTTCTGTGACTGGTCGTAATAAAAATATCTATATAAGTACTATATCGTATGATTATATATATGTTTATCAGCTGCCCGGTCACCATAACACAGGCATTAAATTGTCTAATTTGGGATCAGACAGCCGTGTTTGAAATAGTTCCCCGGTTATTTATTATTTATTTATATAATATTGGGAGTGTATGAAGGATCCTATGTGTGTAAACAAGTTTCGAGGTTGATTATGTACTCGTACGAAGTAGTCAAAGCTGATTCCCGTGGGAGTCGTGTTTAGAATTCCTAGTGGATATAATCGGCAATTACAAGCTAATCCTACAGTCGATAACGTAATTGTTAGTTTCGTTGATTCTTATTATTGATTGTTGAAGTTGATTATTGCAGCTATCCCGTTTTATCATCCTTAAATTAACAACAAGGTAATGGATTGATTGATTTGATTGAGAAGGTTTTCAAAAAGTCATCATTGCATAAGTTACAATAACGTATATTATATCGGTTTGGAAGCATTTATGTTGGTAGTGAGTAAAAGATCGTTGAAAAGACTAGGTACCTACGTACTACTGCTACACTACTACTGTTACTATTACGAATTGAATTAATCGTATTAGAAACAATACCCATAATGCGGTAGTGCAGAAAAAACAAACATGTCCGCCACCTTGCATGATCCGCCATATTGGAATGAGAATGACGTCACATAGTTAAGCATGCATTGTCATCCAGATTAAGCATGTATATCAAATTTCAGCTGAATCGGTAAAAAATAACTGGTTTAAAATTTAGTCGCAAGGTACCCGCCCGGACAAACATACATACATAATGTACATAGCAAGTTAATAAAAAGCTTTTAAAATGAAGAAAGCTTTTTATTTCTTTCATATGAAATAAAGTAATTTAGGCATTTTTATCCAATTCCTTCAAGACTTACTTCTATAAACCTACAGTGTAAAAATTACAAAGATAACATAAATTATACCATGATTGATATTAATCTTACTATTATATTAATAAAAATAGTGTTTAACTTGTTCTATAGGCACATAACAAATATATTAATTAAGTTATAACTACTTTGTCATCTATTGTATTTGAAATATTAAAGCTTCGGGAAACTTTCCAGGAATGAGTTTGTCGTAATAACGTTGTTTTCATTTTACTTGTTATTGGGAAAAGAAATATTTCCATTATTATAAGGATATTATATGCGACATAAAGACAGCCAGGTAAATGATATACAATTATACTAGTGGACCTATCCACGCGTTGCCGTGGTTATATTGTCAAACCATATATGACAAATATCGTGCGTTCAGAAATTGATTTGATGTAAAAATTTATTGACAATTGACATTTATTATTTATATATTTTATAAAAACTATCCTATCTTTTAAGTTGGATCAAATAATAGCTATGTATAGAATTTCATTAAAATCGATTCAGTGGTTTCGGAGATTAGCGAAAACGAACATCGTAACATGGGATTTTTATATAGATAAAGAGAAGAGAAGATTTAATAAAATCCATTAAAATACTTCATGGAGGCAAAGAAACCGATGCAATTGTTTGGGAATGCCATACGATTTCAAGCATATCTGGAGCACATATTTTTAGAAGCGTATCGGTGAATTGCAATAAGACCGTATTCGTTTACTCGAGTATTAAAAGATTCGAACTCCGGAACTTAAAATAACTTATTGCAAAACAATATGTATGCATTATTGACAAAGACAAAGACAAAGACATTTATTTGCACAAATATGGGTACATTTAAAGATGCAGAATTGTTAGTTCACTCCATATTTTGCCTTTTACAGCATTGATTAATTGAAATGTTAGGATTAATTGAAATGTTAGGATGTGGCAAAAATTATTCTCAAGTGCTGAAAATATTCACAGAACAAAGCAGTAGGGTGGGAGAGGTAAAAAGACAAGTTTGATCGCCAGCGGGTACACTTTACATACTTACTTACGTGTACCCCCATGGCGGTATTCATATTATACTCCGTACCTACTCGAATGCCGCTGACGGTATTTTATCGAATTTCTAATGTTGTCATGAAAATAAATACTGAATAATTGATTGATAGAGATAGCTTGTGCTAATTAATCATTATCTTGTTACACGTTCACCAGATATTCTTCAGTAGCTGTCAATTAGTCAGGTTGGGATCAGATTACAGTTCACAGAATTGTTTAAACTTTACAAATGTTATAGGAATTTTGTGAATTAGTATAATGAATATACATGGCTTTTTTATGTTCTTTAAATAACTAACGATTGTGACACTAAATTGTCAATAATTATTGCAGCTTACAGATTATATTCATTATTGAATATAGAATTTCAGTATTTCCTGGGTATGTTTATTTGCATCTTTGAATTTTAAGTAAGACTGACATTGCTTATGTCAGTGTAACTAATACTTATTTTTAAGTAATTATTATTATTATTATTAATACATCCAAATCGATTGCTCGTGTGATGCATAACCGGAGCAAATGTTTTCTCATCACAGATCTTAAATTACAAAGGTTCTATATCTACAGTGTCAGGGCTTCAGAGCGTATTGCAACAAATGGAAGTAACTAATAACTTGGTTTAATGACTCATAACGAACAGATCACCATATTTAACGAATCGGTCATGTAAATTGGCACCAGGCAGCGGCACAATAACCAACACTCATTCAAAGTTCTACCCCACTTGTGTTTATTTAAATTAAATATCGTTTGGTACAACTTTTGGGGCGTATATTAAACTGTTGTTTGGAAATTTGTAGGTAGTTAGTAACTATTTACTCAGCGTAGGGACATTAATATACATAATTGTATTTAGTTATCGATGCAACTATTCTTTGTTTAGTATTCATAATTGATTTAAAATATGTTATATGCACAAATATCGTCAACCATCTTTACTCCTTTAATCAAATCTTGTTTTAAATATTTAGTTACTAGTACTGTCTTTATTATTGGCATTTTCTTAGAAGAAAAGCCAACTTATGGTGATGCTTACTTTTTTTTTACTTACTTATGGTTAGAAAAAGCTTACTGATTGTTTTTAAATTAAAATTGAATTTTTTAACTCTGCTGACTGAATTCATTGACATGGCAGAAAAAATTTCAACTGACAGCTCGATTAAATGGCGATCGCGGAGATAGAATAAGCAGAAAAAATATTTATATGCTTTATTAAAACTGGTAATATTCTAAGCAGATAAATTTTGTATATAACTTGAGTTTATTTTTGAATACCTCGTATAATTAGGGACTCTTAAAACCAGGGCTATTGTAGAAAATAGGTGCAGTGTAGAATGCAGTGTACATTCTACACTGCACCTCACTTACCACCAGGCGAGCTAGGAGCCAAGCTGAAAGCCCATTATTTATTAAAAAATATTCAATAGCCCGTAAAGCTCCTATAGATATAGGTATGACTGAGAAAATAATATAATTGGATAATGATACACGTAGAAAAAAATTAGTAGCCAACAAAATAGTCCACAATGCCATCATCAGATACGAATTAATAGGTTATAATGTGATAAAAACTAATAAGAGTATGTATTAGGGGCATAATTAATATCGAGTAGGAGTGTTTGCCCAAGTTTATACCCATGAACATCTCATAATTAATTGGATGTTCGCCCGACACTCGCCCGGGGCGCCACGGGATCCTCGTGCGAACAGCAAATATTCATTAAACTCTGCGTGATTTTTTTTTATTTTTTCGGAGGTTTTAGTACTCTATCAGAAGCAACTACGTCTCCCATTATTATGGGTAATAATATGCAAAAATTAATTTGTATGTATCCTTAGATAGCTATTGCAGTTAATGACCAAAAGTTTGCTCCAGTTAGCGTAATCTAAATGTTGACAAGCCAGGCGTACGCGATACAATACTTCGTTTCTGACCTCGCGGGCATCGAGGGCCGCGACCCACGAAATATTAAAATTGCTTTACATCTATTATTTAATGCCCCTTTAAGCTCTTACTTTACTGAAAACAAGATTTTGTGAGTAATAAAATATGAGGTTTTAATGGAACTTATTTCGGGTAACAAATGCTTGCAAATTTTGCATATTTATTCTTCAGTTTTAGCGTTTGTCATCAAATAAAAGCCATTCAACTTGAAAGCAAGCGATGGTTCTGAGCATCTAGAATAGATATAACGGTGTTGCTTCTTCAAACCGTATATAAAAATGTTGTAACCATTTAAATAATTAAATCGCGTATATTATGTATAATTCGTAAGCCTTTGAAAGAATACTAATTACAGTAGTAACCTATTTACTAAAGAAAATAAAGGCTTTTCAAGTATCATTGAATCACGTGAAACACTCATCACTAAGCTCTGAAAACTATGAAACGCATTAATAAAGTTAGACTACATTTAAAATTTATAGAGAATTAACAATAATTATTCAAGAACTATATAATAAGGAGTTATGAGTTCTTTAAATTAATCAGGCGTTCATGATAGTGTGATTTTTAAACAAAGTTGTATGCCTCATGCTAAAAATAGGTGCATATTGCTCTATACGATGGGTTTTATAAAACAACTTTCATATCGTCTCTTGAATAGTACGATATATAAATAGTAAATAAATATTGAATAATTGAGTAAAGGTTTCCCAGACACATAACGTCATGAAAATTTAATGCATAGCGTGTAGTTTACAGCAGCTGCCATTACCATACCAGTGTATTCAAACGTTTCTGCTTAAAGTGAGAACGTAATAAAAGTTAAAGTGGCTTTTTGTAAAACTGCAGACACAATAAGTGTTACGTTACATTGCATTGCATAAAACGTAGAACCTTGTTTATACAAATTTATTCGTGAACGTGATTTTTACAGAAAGGAATTTATAAGCAAATATTTAAAGAGCACTATCTTGTCTATATGTTACTTTGACGTTTACTTATATAGGTAGGTAAGTATTTTCAAATTTTGACAGTTGAGAGCTTATTCGAGTTTTAAGCAGAAAATGTAAATATTTCAAAGATTTAAACTACCCTTATTTTTTAATTGCCTTATAAATTTCTACTTATATTTTCCAGCGTAATTCTCATCAAAATCGATTTAGCTGTTGTTTAGGCTATATATTGTACAATATATTTTTTACACGGCTTTTTATAAGACTATGAATCCACATAAAATATTTTTGCAATTTCAGTTTTTTACTTGTTATTTATATACTACCCGATTAATATTCTTTGTCCGAGCGACTGAAATAGCCTTTGTCGAAGATTCCAAAGTCCAAAGACAAATACACTAGAGAGCGGCCAGAAGTATTATCCAGAACGGAACTACATTTATCATTCACATATTACCTTGGTCGCGGATCGAATCAGAGATCCTAGCGTCGTCGGTTGATGTGGTGACCGATTTTCCAAGTGGGTCATTATTTAAACCAATAGGATTATAGGAGCCACCAATGTAGGAGTTACCAATATAGGGGTCTCCTATATTGGTGACTCCTATACGGGATATATTTTAAATTTACCTGCAGATGATGTTGTAACGTTATACTAACGAGTGAAGTAAGTACAAAGAACAAAAATAATGCAAGAAACAGTTTGCTCTGTGAATGCGGCAGGTCCGTACAAAGGCAGCAACGTACCTACCTAATGCTTTATATTTATATATTTTCTCTTTGTCTTTAGTGGCTAGTTACTCGAGTACTAGAATATAGATTAGTTTATTTAATAATATTAAACTTTATGATCTGTTTTCTGTGGCAGCTCGACATACTTAATCGAATCCAATGTAGGTATTTACTCGTGTTTTAATGTTAAGAGTATACTTAATTTTGTGCATGTTACAAGACTTTTCATATTTTCTGTTGACTGCCAGCTCAAATGTCTTTGGACTAAATAATCTTATCCATGCATTACGACTGATATACGTAGCAGTGAGTTAAATTTATATATTTTACATGAAAAATAAGAGAAATATATGTATAATGGATTTAGATTGAAAATAGAAATAAAAAAGGTATTTAAAATGTGGCGCGTCGCTACGCCAAACAACGATGCTCTCCTTACGCGATGTAGCCGCCAGCCGTGCGGGCGCCGGAGGGCAGAACAACATTTATAAAAAGTTTCTTAATTATTCTATGTTTACTAAACAGCATTAAATTATATTGTTGTATTTGATTACCCGTATGCGTTTTACAGATTCTTATAGGTAATATCTTTTTTAGGCTTTGAATCCATCCGGGGTTATGATACAACTATTCGAATTTCAGTATGAACTTGAAAGATAAAAAGTCGATTATTCCTTGGTATTTAGATACAATTTATGGTGAAAGTGAAATCAGTGTAGATTTCAATAAGTATCATTAAATAAAAGCGTGACATCGGAATCGCGAGGTCGCAACCAATCGACACTTGATTGGGGAATTTCATTACTCCTCAAGCGTAAATTGATAAAGTTTGTTTCCATATCACAGATGATAATTAATTTCAGATTGTCACAATTTATAAAACCAAAAGAGAGGCTCTGAAAATCAAACAAAATTCCGTTCAGTTTTGTTCAATGTCCATTGTATTATTTTTGACTTCTATCGTGTTATGTTTAACAATTATGTTTTAAGAAAGGCCGACGAAGACCCCTGTAGGGGCTGTAGGTAATTATTATGTAGGTAAATCGACCGAACACTACCCAATATTTACCCGCGACGCGAACATGTGACGTCGTCCGTTCGATTTAACCTTCACAAAAATTTCCAAATCACGCCTTGTTGACATTATTATTATTATTAGCATAATCGATGAATGTCGTGTAATTTACGCTATATAAGTAGTAAAAGCACATTAAATGGCATAAGTAAGGATAAACATCCAATGTAAGCTTTTTAATAAGTAGTATCTTTCTGAAGATATTAAATATATATTATATTTTCTTTTTTTTTTCTTTTCTTTCTTTATGCGTGTATGCATGAAGAGAATGACTAATGAAGATGAAGCACGGCAGGTTTGTAAGGATAGAGATATTTGGCACTCGCTGCTTTGTGCCTACCCCGTTAGGGATCTGGCGTGACGATATGTATGTATGTATGTATGTAGTATCTTTCTGTTAGTATATTCTTAATGTTTAAAATCTGTTCAGTAGTTTCAAAGATAACCCCTTCCAAATCAATGAAAAAGCAAATAAACAAATTTTTATTTATGACATACTTCACTGAATCTAATTTTAAATAAGTTAGCTATGGTTTCTTTTATATTGAACTGTATGAAGGTGTCGCCAAGCCATTGGTACATACTTCATTTTCAATTTACTGTTCTCCCACTGTGCTACGACGGGTTGGCCCTTTCAATAAAATATAAATTCTCGGAGCCAATTCAATTACGGGACCCATAATATTTTATTTGCCTACATATTTGCTACTGTAGTCGCTGATTGATCGAAATAAAACGTATTTTAGTGGGTATCGATGGAGCCGCTCCATTTAAATGGTTTGAATTTGTTTGTTCATTGTTAGGAATTTCATGGCCTGAATAATTGAATATGTTAAATATGTTGAAAAAACCTAATATGTATATCTTAAGAAATTGTGCTCACACACCTACAACTGAATAGTTATCTTCATGATTTATAGCATTAATACATACATATAATAAATATTGTAACTTAAAAGAATCTGAAACTTGATGAACCAAACCTAGAGAAAATGTTTAGGGTTCAATTATAAATTTTGTTCGAGCATTGTTTAAATTGTTTTACGTTTTATGACAAGGAATTTTCGCAAAGAAAAGGTTGAGTCAATGACAGTTTTAATGTAAAGCCCAGTAAGCTCAACACCGGCCACAACACCGGAGGCAGTTAATATTTTGAATAGTTACCCCGGTATAGAGGGGATGTTCCAGACCTGTGCGATTAGCCAAACGCCAGTCCAAGATTGACATCTATTTTAGCCACAAAACTTGAGAGCTTCAGACCGTACACACTTACGAGTAAGTTCAAAATTGTATGTTCGTAAACAAACGGGGTCAACAGTAATATATCTTAAATTGCAAGCTGTATCCGGGTATTTAAGGTTTGAGTTCCGCTGCTCTGGACTGTATCGCTCTTTAAATTGGCCAACGAAGCGTGCTACGTCGAGTCAATTTACTGGCACAGAAGTAATTCCAATTTTATATTTCGTTGCGTTGAAATGTTATCTAAAAGTTAATTACGAGTTTCCTGAGAATCGAGAGCCAGGGATATAATTTTCTTACATCAATCTATTGTATCATATTTCGATTGTGTTTGATTTTAATTAAAATTAAATGCTGCGAGAAAATGAATGTTCATTTATACGATTTTTAAAGCCTGTTATTGAATAGTAAAATGTGAAATCTTAATAAGAATCAGAATCCAATTAATTTGTTCATACAAGTTTTGGCAAGTGTTACTGGTTATAATAACATGATGGTACGTTTGCATGAAAGTGAGGCAAAACAAGATTGCTAAAATGTTATTGTGGTTCTTGAGACAACGCGGCTTGGGGCGCGTTTATAGCTAACTTTGTGGTAGCGGCAGCTGTACGGTAGCCATATTGTAATAGGAATGTAATTTTCGTTTTAAATTGGATACATATTAAGTTTTGTTATTTTATGTAGTAATATATTTTATTTATAAAATTATTAATGTACTTATTAAATACCGTATTTGTGTGATTCCATATTTTAGTACATTTAACTTTTATCTAGTACTAAAAGAGAAAATCTATCTGCTAACAAATCGTAGGGACCCTCTAGCCGGAAGAAAAAGCAGCATAATGTGTTTGTATTGATGGAATATTGAATATTTCCCCGGATGATAAAGGTTTTGAACTGTTTTTAAATTGCTATGTAATATCTTTCAGACTTTAAAATGCACCTAAGTACCTGCGCGCTTGAATAATTGACACGCTAGATTTTATCTAATGCCGTGCTGTAAATTCTAACCTAGGTAGTTATTTTTACTTTTAAGGAAATTACTTTTAAGAACTACACAAATGCAGTGAAAATTATTGTATAAATAATATTAAAAATATGAATGTTTTGTTATATGGTTATTTCTTACAAATGTAAGTGTATGTAAGTGTATACTGCCTTTTCTTATAAATTAGTATTATCACCGTAATGCTTTTACAACTAAGCATTGTTATGTTTCTATTTGTGTATGTTTTTCTTTCTGTACGCTTTAAAGCAGGTATAAGAATCATATTGAAGTGTTTTTGTAGTAAGTGTACCTAAGTAACTAAAGTTTAGATTTTTAAACAAAAACAATTTTGAAGGGAATGCTATGCACGTGATTCTTCATGTACATACATTTTTGTTTAATACGAACAGTTATAAACGAACATACTCATGAAGATTTTTAAAAGCCAACGAACGTTTCACAGCGAGCACATTTAAAGCGATGTTGTCTTAAAAGAGCGTCTAAAGAACAATCAAACAGTTGCTCTGAGCAAAATGACTACTCAGCCCAGCAGTGGAAGCCCGGTTTTATCTTCAAAATTACTTTGCGCAGTAAGAAAGGCAACTAGAGGTGAATATGAAGAATACTGAAATGAGGCTAGATTACTTTTGTCAATAACAGACGATGTGTATTTAACTTATACGTATACATAAATAACAATGGATCATATGAAATATTGCTGCAAGTGTTCAATAATTATATACAAAAGTTGATTAATCTCTACAATTAAATCGGTACATCAAAGCTTGTTCAGTGATCGCATTAAAATTTTTTGACATTATTTGATACATACTTATTACGAGAGGTAGGTAGGTACGGATATAATAAAAATAATTTCAAAACAACTTACTTCATTATACTCGACTGACGAACATCGATGACGATTCAACGTTTGATTTTGGACGTTGCAAACTTTAACCACAATAAGATAAACTTCGAGACAGTTGTGCCGAGTCGAGGCGTCCCTCCGACCTCGAATAGTTTCGTATTCTATTTAATAACCGCCTACGTTAACATTTAACAAGCAACAAGCTAATCTTGAAACAATAACACTGTTCAGTTTCGATAACATCCATTGTAAACATAACTTTATTAATTAATTCAAAATAATCATGGAAACGTGAATTATGATATTATACAATAATAATAATAATAATGTTATTATTACAGAACTATGTTAAACTACAGCCCACAGATATTATGACGAGAGTATTACGCTGTTATGGTTACTCTACGATATAAAAATATTTGAGCTACAATTTCTTTTTCTTAATAATTACTACAAAATTAAAATAACACGAATGTTTTATGATGGCAAATATCATTCATGTGATCATTCAGTGTATGTATAAAAAACCTACAACAAAAATAATAAGTTTATATTTAAACCAAGCTGGCTCTACCATCCCTAACACAACCCTAACTAATTACTTCGCTTGAGCCAGCTGAGGTCTTATCTACATAGCCCGTATCACGTATAACTTAGGCCAAAAGTTTTGGGGTTATAAAGACGTACGTACTACATAGGTAACGTTTTATTTTTTGTCGAGTATGATTACGTAGGCGTACTGTGAATCTTAAGAATCTTGAAAAGTGGAAAAGTAATATTTACATTTCCGTTATAACGGTTGGTTCCCCGAAGGTACAATCGGAATCTTTGGTCATAAAATTTATATCTTAGGTATTCAAAAATGAACGGGAACGAATTACGGTTGTGATCTATCTCAGGATAATTTTGCGTAATTATGTTTCTTGCAGTTTAGTTCCCATGTCTGTTCTAAAATTTAACCACGAGAGCCGCTCGGTACATCAGGACCTTACAGGGTTTGTGTGAAGGAAACCCTTTTGCTCCTTGTAATTTGATCGCTGAATGATTCTTAGTATACTCATCGAAAGCTCATCTCTAAGTAACCATCATGATTCCTTTACATATTCATAAAACTTGTTCGGTTTGACGAGTCAAGCTGAAATTCTATTTATTTGGTAGATATTAATTCACCGAAATCGGTAAAGTAATGCTCGTAAAAGCAAGCGTAAAGTAAAAATTATTTACTGTTCAAAGAATATATTGAATATGTTTAAAACTTTTAAAGCAAACTTTGCCGGCAAAGTGGCTGTTACGTTGCGATATGAGTTTCGTTATTTGCTTGAGCATCAATTAATGTTCACATTTATTTGCCCATTTCTGAAAAGGTCCTAATTTCATATGTTACATATTCAGGAGTTGCTCGGCGAGAAATATTGTAATTGATGTATGTATGTTGAATTTCTCAGAACAACATTTGAATTTCAAATCACTTTTACGTGATATATAATTTTTCGCGTTTTCATTTGCGCGGAAACTTATGCAGTTTGTATTCAATATTTCAACTTTTTATTTAAATTTTAAGGCGTTGATTTAAAAAAAGTGATTCTAAGTAGGCCGATCCTTCCCTAGGGTTGAAGCTATTTCCATATCACATTTAAACGAAATCGGTTCACCGGTGTTATCCTAAGTTGGAATCCCAGAGGATGACTACATTTTTCCGGGATAAAAGTACGTCATATTTATCTCTCTTCAGCCAATAAATCTCTATAGATACCTACCTACTAAAAATCACACCGATGTCCCCTGTTACGTGAAGGGACAAACCAACAGACACACTTTTTAAGACATACTTACTGGTACGAATAACGACTGGAACGTATTATATAGTATATATATATTTTTACATATACTTAGTTAAACCCTTACTTAGTATTAAGTACATAGGTAATATTATATACATTATCAATACACAATATAATAAACATACTGTGTTTTGTATTTGTATTAGACTTGATTCCGTAAGCGTTCATAATCCTTCAATTGGCAAATTTTTCAAATAGGTATACGTATGTATATATGTATTCCATCAAGTGCAAAATAAAACACAATCACGCACAATTATTTTACTGATAGATACACAGTTAGTTCTGATTAACGTAGACTATTTTATAATCTGATAAAAAGCAAAAAATCACAGAGATATATAGTATGATTGGTTGGGGGGAAGCACCCTTATATTGTATATTTTATGACCTTCTAATAATACATAGTATTGCACGCGGGTAAAACTGCTGGTTTTCTTCTGTCCCTCTGTTCATTATATTTTCACAAAATGATGAAGGCTTTTATGAATATCGGTTGCATAATAGCATAAAACTACACTAGTCGTACAGTAACAGAGGGAAACGTAAAAAAAAACCAAAGAATTCTTCAACACCGCAGGAAAATTCTCTTATGTTCAAGTAGAGTGCAAAGCGGCAGACAAACGTATAACAATAAAAAAACGATACGGTGTTGTGCGCTTTGGCGAGTGTTCGGTCTTCTTTGTTCGTATCGCGGGAATCCAGAGAAGCATAATTTTTCAATACATTTTTTATGTCAGCGTAACTCCTTTACGGTCTTCTTCATGTGTATTCGTTCAATGTGTTCGTATATATGTATTTTAATATTATATTATATCTGCTACATTTTCTATGATCTCAGGTAAAAATTGAATTCAATTTGCAATTGCATACATAATATGACGGTAATGATAATAATAATTATGATATAAGAGTGTCTTGCACGTCACTAATGTGAATTGAAATACTAATGTTCAAATTGTTGTATGACATACATAAATATGTGTGTGGTTTCAGGATGTTTGAAAATTCTAATATCGAAAAGGAAGGATGAAAAGGTAGATAAAAGGTGTATTTTTTGTGAACGATATTTCAATATACTCTTAGAACACAGGTAGGAATAACTTCACTGCGTACAGTCAATAATGCATATTGGAAAACTTTCTCATATGTGTATTCTCAACTATAACTTGCACGCTATTTATTACATCTCGACATGCTAGTACACTAGTTTCAAACTTCCTAGTATTGAAATACTCGTTCGTTTATTAAGCACGTCGTGTTCTTTATGTCTAATAAAACGTCCCAAGTATATGACGACGTTTGATAACAACGCCACTACTGCAGTTCCAGATTGTTTTTAACGAATACACAGTTCCATATACATATAGAGGGATGTGATAAAATAATTGAAAATAAAATATAACGAGTTCGCCTCTGTAGCAATATACCCACATATAGATAAATTCACATAAGCCCTAAATCATATTAGTATTATAAAAGTCTTAGCTGGATTGTTTAAAGCTGTTCTGTATGCATAATACACTGACTCAATCGATGTATAAAAGAGAAAATATCGTAGCGTAACCTAGGTCACTACAGTGATCGTGTTTACCTAGTAGAACCCAACTTGGAGAGAATGACTAGTCAATTAAAAACTCGAATAGCGAATTGAAAATAGAAAAGACTTAAAGATTGCGCAGCAAATTAAAATTAAAAAGTGCCGCTATTCTTCTAGTTTTTTTTTAAATTTAAATTTTAGTTTTCACAGTTTTAATTAAAATTGATTAATTAATTTTGTACGTGATATAAATGTTTTCCTAATTAACCGTTGTTTAATTTTGTTCATTCTCTCAGATTCTGTCTGGTTAGTATTAAATTGGTAATGCCTACTATGTATGTAAATACTAATACATATATATGTACTCGTTTCCGTACTCCTACCTGCATTGTCTACATTTTGTAGGAATCCATACGTTCCTGCTATTTTCATTTCCTTGTTAAGGACGTTGAAATCATTCGTCTTTCCAAGGACACCAATCCTCCAGCATTCCTGACTACCGATTTATTTGTATTATTCCATTTTCTTTCAAAGTGGACAGCGCCTGGTCAAATTTTAGATCTCAGTACTTGAAAACGCCGATTTCTTAAAATAGATACTTGGGTCAAGTTTTTTCCTTTATTTTAGTTTATTATTATTTATTTTGGTTTTTAGTGGCTTAACAAAATGTACATACATATATTTTCGTTTGTGATGTTATTTTTATTGACTTACAACCAAAACCAGCCAAAACAATTTTTCTTAATGGTATAAAAATATACAAAATATAAATAAATTACAATCATATAACTATAAGTTGGTATATTAATATAAGTAATAATTTTGGGAAGTGAAGCAAGAAGTTCGCGAGGTTAACTAAGTATTTCCAACTCCAAAGAGTCACGCTCCGGCGAACGAGATTTCGTCGGTATTTTCATGTGTTCTTATCAAACTACGAGTAAGAGCGTTTTACATGATTAGAATGTCCGTATTAAGGCATTTATTATTTACCACATCTTTGACACGGGGTCCATATTTTTTAAATGAGAAATTTCACATTTTTGTATGTATACTTCTATTTATTTTATTTCTCATTTAAAACAAATTTCATGACTCATGAAGTATCTCTTTGCTTATACAGTGCATATGTAGAATAAAGAATAAAGATAACTATCGAATCTAAGAATGAGGTATAATAATGGTGTAGTCGGTACTCTGGCGCCGGCTATTCACGTTTGTAGCTATTGTTTTCGATAAAGCGATATGGGAGGACGTTGCTGCTGAAGGGCACATTAAAATTCCGTCACAGCGTCTACAGCTGTGTGATATGTCATAAGAGCGTGAACATAATGGGAAATTTGGCGTCACTACAAGATCGCTAAGAAATTTTTATGGTCACGTTCAGTAATCGTACCTAATAGCACCATAGCTGACTAGAAACATCTTGTATTAAACAGGTAATCCTATAATATAACAGGTTAAACATATTTATGAAAATCTCGAAACGAATGAAATCTCGAACAGGCGATGATTTTTGTATATTTTCATGTGAATAGTACCTAAATATGCATTAAATATCGCTATAACAGCGGGGTATAGTAGGTATATAAATCACATCATGGGCTAGACTGCTTTGCAAGGTAGTCATTAAAAAGTTAGTTTTGTATATTTACAGTGTAAGATCTTTTCATTGTTACAATTACCAGGGCGACATAATCGTTTTTCCTTTCAATACAGCTCTTTTTTAAGATAAAAAAATCAACTGACTGTCAACGTTTAACAGCCTACTATGTCTTTGAGACCAGATAACAAAACATTGAGAGACACAGATATTAATACATGTTTTATTATCATGGATATAAGAGTATCTCAGAATCTCTTCAAGTACTGATGAGGTATTACGACGTATGACGTCGTAAATATTGTACTGCGCGAAACAATTATATATTACGGTGTTAGCGATAAAAGACAACGAGCCCTTGGTATTCCGACATATACAAATTCTTGTAAGAAATGTCGACCAAGCATGTTCTTGCCTTTGGCGACAAAAGGGCTGTTGACTATTTCACGCAGAAGCTTGCCCTTGTTATTCAGCGAGGCAATGCTGCCGGTGTTTTGCGCACTATGCCTTTTTATAGTATTGTATGTAAATAAAATATTAAAAGAGGTTTATTTTATTAATATTAAAATAATACTGGCTTACAATATGTACATGTATATAAAAAAATCAATAAATTGATATATTTCTCAACTGGCAACTCATTTGTCTCAATGTTTTTGTTTGTCAATTTGTTTCCATAGGTTATGGGCCCAGAATCTGATGGATTATTGAATGTAATATGTAATTTATTATTAAAACATGCATAGAACAAACAAGTTGACAACCAAATTATTTATTTTCTTTTTTAACATTGTTTCATTTACAGTTTCAACATAAAATAGTCTTTTTATACATTTTGTTTCGTGAAAATTTAACTGTATGAAGGCATTTAGGTTTTAGGTCACTATTATATTTTTTATGCCGTATTACACTCTAAATACCATCAGTTGTAAAGAATACTGTCTTAAAAGTAACAGATTTTATTTAAATATGTGCAATGAATAGATTTCTCCCACGTTTTATGTATTTTAGTAATTCTCAATTAAATTTTTTTTATACTTTAATAATTTCCAATTTAGTATTTCTTCATACAATCCCAGTCTGTGATTTACTGAGCCCTTGAGCTAAGGAACAGAATTCCCTCACAATTAACAATGAAGAAAGAAAATCCACAATAATCTCTTTAATAGAAAATCGCCCTAAATTGATCACACAATTTTAAGGCGATTAAAAGACCTTATTACATCCCAATAAGCAAACCTCAGGTATTAGATGGTATCTAGTAAAAAAGAAATAATCTATATCAATATTGATGTGTGTGTAAAGAAAATAAGCACTATGACAACGGGTAAATATTTTCATTAGACATAAATAAATATGCGTTTCAATGTATTTGGAAAAATCGAACTGCAAGGAGGTAAAATAAAGAATGGAAATCTGTTTAAAATTCGTAAATTATGCAGCGAATACTACAAACATTTGTAATTAACTTTCTGGTTAAAATTAAAGTTAAGGGCTAGAAAAATTGGTGATTTAAAATGTATGAAATTTTCCAGCTAGTTCTTTCTAGTTCTCGCGCGGACAAAGTCAAGGGCAGTAACTAATATATTATTTTAATTTAATCTGTTTCTATAAAAAATAATGGTATTAATAATTTAATACTATAAAACACTTCTTAATTAAGAGAATGTAATAATCGATCGCCTAGTTAGTAATTATTTACTCTAAAATGTTTTGCAGATCTAATTATTCTAATTCACCAGCCAATTTTGCAATGAAGACCAATTGATAGACTAAATTTAATATCAACAAAGTTAGATGAATGATTCTATTCAAACGGAACAATACCTTATGCATATTGAAATTTCTCTCTGCAAGATTTCCTTTTGTTTCAATTAGAATCTGTATAATAAGTACGTTAAGCGCCCTAAGCTTTGTGTACATAATATGCAGGCTAGAGAAACATTAACTTAACGTATGTACACTAGAACGTGCCTAAATACGAGTACATAATATCTTCTGATTATTAACCACGGTGTAACGAGATTGCATTTAAATTTAAATACATAAATATAAATTGGAGACAACGTGTCAGTACTTTCAGTCAGTAAAATGGATATGTACATATATATATTGCATATTCCGGCTGCACATAGAAAGTTATTAAAGTATATATTATATATCTCATTAGTATTTCTGTCTTCGATAAAAATGTAACTGTACCATCCAAAGTGGTTGATTAATATTATATAATGAAGACAGCTATTATAAACATTAATTCTCTTTACGGTGTGGCGAGGAAAATAGAACATTTTTGAAACTGTCTTGAATGAAGCGAGGTTAATGGACGAAAAGGCTTTGTCGCTTGACAAAGTTTTACTTACAAATTGAAGTCTTCTCAAAATGTGTAAGAGGTAACGTGACGGAAAGCGACTACTCTATTTTACATAAGTGCGTCTAGTGGTACGTGCGGTAGTTACATAATGGGTCTATTCCCTATAAGTCTGAATAGTTTCTAGAGGTAAAGGTAGACATAACGATCCATTAGAAACTTAGATTAATCTTCATACAAGACCACAGTGACAGTTACACTAGCACACTAATACCACGCTTGAATCATTACACTCACATAACATCTTTTGTCTTTTAGGGTTTTTCATAACTGAAATATCCAGATAGTGTGAAACTATTAAACGTTTGATTAGATTCTAACGATACTTTTTATGTACTTTACGTGTTTGCGATTACTTTGACTTTATTTTTTATAGGTATTTCATAACTATTTTTGATCAAAAAGAAAACAAAATGAATTTTTTATGGTTAAAACCTACTGAACTAGTTTAGTTAGAGAAAGGGAAGCGGCTTTGGAAAATCTGTTTCTAAGTACAGAAATCTATATTTATACTTAATATTATAAAGCTGAACAGTTTGCTTGGTTGAACGCGCTAATCTCAGGAGCTACTGGTTCGAATTGAAAAAGTATTTTTGTGTGGAATAGTCCATTTATTGAGGAAACCTATAGGCTATATAACATCACGCTATAACCAATAGGAGAGGAGTAGCAATAACGAATGTTGCAAATACGGGAAAATATTGATTTCCACGTAGGCGAAGCTGCGGACACAGCTAGTCATTAATATTTACCAATTTAATTTTCTTTACGTTCTTGTAAGTATTTTGTGGGGTTATGTCGGACTCGCACTGATTAAAGGCCACCTCACCGCCCATCGCAACAAAACTGTGAAAACACTCTCACATACTTTTGCAATTACTGTCAACTATTCCTTACCATCAACACTTTTACCGTTCTCCGTTTGGACACAGGCGTCCCCTAACCCTGAGGATGGTAAAGGCCATAATAAACCGCACTGACCAAGTTTGGAATGGCAACCTTCACATTCCTTGGAGAATATTAGAGAGAACTTTATAGCATTAAGGATTCCTTCACCTATAAATTAAGTGATGTTTAATTGAAAAAAAGCTCATTAAATTTAGTCAGTGCACTCTGGATTCGAAATATATATCCGCGAAGAAAGAGGCTGAAGTCTAAATTCTTAACCAATATTATCTATTCCTTATTACTTCTAATTCTAGTATTAATAAGCCTACTGCGCCATTTGAGTAACTTATCATCTCATTAGTGTTATATTACCATTTCAAAATAATGACAGCAGGATGAAGTCAGGTTTGTAAAGAAATATAATTGATAATTTTTAACATTCATTATAGACAGGACTCCTTTAAATATAGGTTTATATCTAATGATAATCAAGGAAGCAAATGGGTCATTGATGAGATATTAATAGTCCAACCTGTTGCCCTGTGACGTCATGTGATATTAATTACGGGTCATGAGCAAAGCCGTCGAACGCAACCGAAATAGGCTCGTCAATGGATATTTTGTACTTCCCAAGTTATTTACAGAATGTGACATTTACTAGAGCCGATATGCGTTCACCTTTTCGATGGATTTTATGATTAAGGTACGATAATTAAACTGAAACTTGAATAATTACGTGTCAATTATTTCACTGAAATATTAAAATGGTAATTGTCTACGAGGTAATTGTCTACGACATTTATGTACATGGAAATAATATCTTCAACATTGTTACTTAAAATCGGTCAATGAAGCCTGTTTTCAAAACCAACGAGACCATTTTGACATTAATTCTTTTGAAGTTGTAGTATCTAAAAATTTACTATCAATTACATCACAGTTTTTGTTAAAATTATCATACTATAAATTGAATTTACAATATCAAAACATTTTTAGACTCTTAGAATCCTTTATTTGCAGAAGACTGAATAAGTTGATATTAGAATTCTAAGAGCAAAAGAAAGTACGTAGGTATGTGTCCTATAATGAAGTCTACATTTTAAACCTAATTGTCGCTACTGCGACTTGTAAATATATCTAGGTACCTACTTTTACTGCTTAGTCCTTGTAGAAGATGACATAACTGTATAAAGTCAAGTATAAATACTTTATAAAAATACACAACACTGCCAACAGTACGAATAAACCCTTTAAAGCCTCAAGTAAAGCATCATTAATACAAAACGGATATTTGTAAGAAATCGACGAATCCCAATATAAATTGTTGGTATCGTTCTTGAATCGAAAGCGTGGAATCGCCTTTGAGATACTCGAATGACGCGCGTGGTAGACATAATAAAAGAAAATCAAAGCTATTGTACATTTTATTGCCCCTAAATTTATTTTATGACTGTGGAGGTATCCGTCTGTTGCTCGACACAGCACACAGACAAATCACTTCTTTAGTTGTAAGCGAATAAAATTTACGCTTTAAGTTAGTGCCGGTAAAAATTTATAGCGCACGTCCGCCTCTTTCAATGCTCAATGTGGCTGGGTTTGAAGATTGAATGTATAACTTTATTTCAGTTTCAGTGGTATATAACAGGAGTTTTTAATTTAAGTTTATAGGTTATGCTATTTACGGCGTTACTAGTTTAAAGCATTGTGACCATTGAAGATTCGAAATATTCATTATGTATGTGTGTGTGTGTGTGTGTGAAATCCCTACAAAACAGGGAATAAATAATTTGGAGTCTACTCGTAAGTGAAATTGTCTTTTGGGGAATCTACTCATATGCTATAGGTCCACGAGCAAGATGGTGAGACATAAATAATTCCGAACGGTTAATTGGAACAGCTACTGGATGGTGGCTGAGATTACCTTACGGTACGGGCATGAAATAATTTACATAATTTTTCTTTCTTTTCCTTTTTGTTTCTTACAAAACATATTTATAAGTATCTCTGGGTAATACCGCTGTGTTTTAAGATGCCCGAGAATCCTTTAAGTGGGGAGTAATTAAGGCTTTCAGAGTATCGCTTTAATGTCTATTATAATTAGTTTGATTATAGTACCGAGCGGCTCCACGCTTCCGAGTACCCATTAATTTTTATGCCAATTTTAACAACGAACTCCTTTTTTACGCGGCACGAATCCATTTCTTTCGGTTAAATTTAAAATATAACAATTATTAAGTAGATGAGCGATTTGGAAATGGGTTATTGAGTTCTCGTTTCTAGTCGTAGTGGTTGTCTAGTCGTAATCGTTCGTAGTCTATTTACCTTTAAATAGAAATAGGTATATTTGATAACTTCAGATTTAAGCTAAAGCTTTTAGGGATACACCGAAAGTAAAACTATGTATTAATTAATACCACTTCAGAATTCCGGAAGGTTTTAACTTCACACTGTCCTCTAATACACGTAAATTTAGTAAGGACTTGATGGTAATCCGAAACATGTAGATGTTTTCGAAGCTATCAAACAATTTGGAAACAGCCGTGGGCTATTCGTTTTTTGTTAATTTTCAAATATCTTTTCAAGACATTTGTCTTGGAAGGGAAAACAAAAGAGAAATTTCAGAAACACACTTACGTTTTTAGCTGTATTACTTGGTGTGTGTGTTTGTGTGTGTGTGTAAGTATATAGCGATGACTTTACGTGGAATAGTTTTTTTATATTTACAGGAAAATTCGTAATATATAACTCATACAGTTGTAAGCAGCAATAAGTCTCTTCTTACAATTTCGCCCTAATGGATGTTTCTAGGGGAATAGCTAGTGTTAATGGTGTTGTTCAATTCTATGTAATGTGAGAGACGCCGGAGGAAATTCAACGGCAGCGCTTTGTCATTGTTAGGGGTGTCTTGAGTCTTGTATTTGTAATGTTATTTAGGTAATTTGCAATTCTTTTTTCACGTCGGCGTTATATGCCTAGAGTTATATTAAAACGTTTATACTAAATACTTTATCTATTTGTTATTTTCGTAGCAAGACCTTTTGTCGGTGTTACGTTTTTGAGTTTCAAGATTTTCTGGCACCATTCACTGGTATTCAATAGTGATTTCGTGCATGATTAGGAAAGTTAAGAGTCCGTAACTATTATAAACCTAAAAGCAATGGTTGTGGCAATAGGTTGATGTCGTATTAACGTAAATCATCAATCATCATAAGCAGGATTATATAATAGAATGTCGTCGGAATGCTGAAAACCGTTATATTATATTAGACTACCTGGAAAGTTTATAACTAGGATCGCATAGACTTAATGCCCTAGAACGGATTTCAGGACGCTCTTAATAGACGCCCATAAATCTAGATTAACTATTGGAAATATTAACTTCACGCCGCCAATCTGGGCGTTAGCATCTTGTTACGGGTTTCTTAATATGAGTCCGAACCAAGTCTAACTTTTAACTACTTTATATATTACTAAATTTTGGGAGTGAACCAGTACTTAACTAGTTGTTTTCTATTAGGTTTTGTTAATTTGATTATTCTGGTTAGATACGTCTCAAAGTGCGTAAGTTTTGTGTTACCTTTTTTACTTGTTTTATGCTTTGAATCCATCCATGAAAACCATGAAATTTCATAACAACTTTTCTTACTTTTATTTATTTATTTATTTATTTTTCGTGGAAAACTTACAGCTAGTGACATAAACAGTACATAGTATAAAAGAGAAGAAGGCCAATTAAAAGTTTTCACATATAGAAGTAGAGTAGTAAGAAGAAGTACCCAATCCCAAATCGATCCTATATGTACAAAGATTAAACTACGCTGGAATATTGTTTATGTTCGATTAATTTAATATAAATCAGGATCACCTGTTACATTGAAAATTGCTTTGGCACACCGTATTCTGTTCTAATATTCAATTAATATTTGTGTCGCCGGCGTAAAGTTGATTGGGAGAAAGTACCGTACATCCTGCGTAAATTACAGCAGGGGACCGAATGTTGTAGCACACCTCAGGAGAGGTCTTCGTCCAGCTGTGGAAAAGTGAAGGCTGAGGTGATGATAGCATTGTCATATTCAAATTAAGACATATTATTTCTTCGATCTAAAAATCAATATGTATTCTATTAGAAAAACCTTCTATTTTTCTCCTTACTGCCAGTCGAAAAATCTACTATTCCATACTGAACAGGCTCATTCCATTGCTTAAAATAATTAAATAGAATTAGAATATACGGAAAAATTTATTGTTCAAACATAAAATATTAAGAAATACTGGGTTCTAAAATTGTTCGAAGCTTAGGCACAATTCAATTATAAAAAGTTATATGTTCAAGTATTTACTGCGAAGTGTACATTTTAATAGATCCCGCTTTCAAGAGCTAAGTGTAGTGTCTTTAATCGTAATCGTTTAAGTGGCCACTTCAAACTGATTTAACTGGAGTTCCTTCTGTTGGAGTGCTGAGAATTTTATCTATTGTATGTTTTGTCAGTTTCATGTTGAGTAAATATTAGTTAAAAGGAAAAAAATACAACAGAACCATTATTGAGTAGCTGTTAAATCTGAGGAGCTGTTAATCTCAAAAAGAACTTAAACATCGTTTATTTAGTATTTCATATCTCTACAACCTCATTCATATTTGTCTAGGCTAGTGCAGTAGAATATACTGAAGTTACTGATCTGTAGTAAGTGGAAAAATTGATAGTAATAATCGACGATTTCAGTGATTCCAAATGCCAGCTGGAATAATAATAATAATAATTTATTTATTAATAATAGAGTCCAAAAATTAATACATTACAAAATAATTACATTACAAAATAATTACATTACAAAATAATTACATTACAAAAACATAAACAATATCATATACGTATAGGTACTATGTATATGTTATATAGGACTCAGAGAACTAGCCAAGAAATACAATAAGAATTGCTTTTTTGTTCTGAATAGACATACATTTAGTTTCATACGATTCCGGTACGCTTTGTCGGGCGAATATTACTCGTTAATATACAACATATACACAGTGGACTACGTTCCAAAAAGATTACCTTGTGTGGAGACAACGTTGTAAGTTCTAAACAGATACATTTTAATACATCGTAGAAAGGTAGAGTAGTATGCGCTGCCTCAAAATAGAAATGCTCTGTTCTTACGTGCTAGTACCTACTATTCATGTATGTAGTAAACTAACTAAGGTGTAACAGCGCAGTAAAATACATACAAATTGAAAAATCGGCTCCAAATTTTATTTTTTATCTGTTATGGATACTTATCTCTATATCAATCTTCTCAGTTTGTGTAAATAAATGTACATAAAATGAGGTTAATCCTTGTTTTTATGACATTTTTCCTTAAACAACTTCAGTCTAGGCCGAGTTCTTTACGGCGTTCTGTGTATTGCCGTAACCACAAACAAAATGGCAAAGATAACTATGATGGTATAATTAAATATACTTGTAAATTAATACATTTACAGTCACTTGTTAACTTTTTGTAAACATATACTGTTACCAAATTGTTTACATGTACGTAATGAAAGGTATTTATAGCGCTGTGGAGAAATACCTACAAATATTTAAACAATAGATGAGAGATGTAATGAATCTTAATAAATAAAAATCCACCCTTGTCTTGTTCCGTCGAGTGAACATTGTACATTAATAAATAAACAGCGCACTACGTGAAATAAGAGATGCTTAGTGAGGTGACAGGGAAATAAATGGTTACTGAATATTAACGTTTTACCCTTATAGTGTCAAAATAGCATTTTCAGTTTCGTAGATCAAACGAACCCGCACATTAAAACTGGTACCAATAGCAAGTTTTATAATTTAGACGTCCTACGGAGAAGCATACTTTGATCCCTGCCACTGCCGACTAGGACCACCAATAGTTGACCTGACCTTCTGCTATCCACCCCATAGAAACTGACTTACAAAGTTTTGCATTCTATAAAATTTGTCGGCTGAAGAGGACCCTCGTTAACTCGGAGTACAGAATGATACACCCTTCCTGATATTAAAACTAATATCTAAAATGACCGAGATACCCTATGGAAGTAGGTCCTACCAGGAAATGGTCGTTGCTTTTACGACTCATGTAATCGTGTCCCCTGCGCTATTAAGAATGCCAATGCGTATTCCTTATCAAATGAGCACTTATGAAACGTAAAGGCTCAAATTATTGTTCTATCGGGAAACAACAACATTACCATTTAACATATTTCTCGGGGCCTTCGCACATGGACCACGTCGAACGTGACTAAAATCTTAACCCAAAAATCAATAACTAATTCTTAAACTTACATGCAATACCGTTATAAAACATCCGTAGAACTTACATAAATCATTATTAATCAAAAGCTAATGTAATTTTAGATTAGTTGACGCAACAAAACGTTGATTCGGACGTTAGCTTACAATTACCTATTTCTTTTAGAGTAATTTTATTGTTATCCATTTTTTAATAATTACTAGCGGCCCGCCCCAGCTTCGCACATCAATACCTAAAGCCTAAGTCACTGAAAAAATGATTAAAATCGATCCAGTAGTTTTGATTTATTTATTACTGCCCGTGGCCCGCACGCGTTAAATTTGAAGTAAACCAATTCCCCTTTAGCATTACCATGATTATTTTACATATAAACCTTCCTCTTCGATCACTCTATTTATTAAAAAAAACCGCATCAAAATCAGTAGCGTAGTTTTAAAGATTTAAGCGTACATAGGGATAAGGGACAGAGAAAGCGACTTTGTTTTTTACTATGTAGTGAGTGATTAACCATTATTATTTATTTAAAGCCTACTAGCACTCTCCTCTGTTTGTAGATTTGTAGTGAAATAATAATGACAGTAATTGTTTGTTTCATTTCTGTACTTCCTTTCATGAGTAGGTACTTATAATTGACCCATTAACTTGCGGTTTACTTAAATAAAACATTTACCTGTCGTTCCATTTTAGTTTGGCCTTAGAGTTTTTTTATGTTGACAGGGAACGAAGGAGGGAAGAAGAAATGTGCAATTAAATTTTTCGGTGACCGTAAGGGCGATTACACTCAAGGTTGACTCGGAAAAATTCTTTAGCAGGTACAATGGATATGGGCCTTGTAACGTTATTAATCAACGACACAGGAGGTCCAACAACGTACGTATCATCGACCCTACGCGTTGTAATTATTATATATACTCATTTAATATGCCTTATAGCATTAGTTACTATAGCCATTACTTATTTTGTCACAATGCTGATAACTGCTAAGAGAGTAACGAATTTTCCGAACATTGGAACGACAAATTGATTTGCTCTGTTTGTTACCTTGTAGGTGCGACATAGGGAAAATACATATGTACGTGATTCTATCATAATTCATAACTAATAGTTTGAGCGTTAAATATTTAAATTTATTTTTGTTTGGATAGAGTTAAAATCGGTTATGCCCCGAACAATGGCAGGATAGTTTGTTTATCGAAATCCGACGAACTTAATATTTACTCATAATCTAGATTCAGAATTTATTGTGAATTGAAAACAACTATGCCGTCGGGTAAACGACATAAAAAGAAGACTAAGAGCTTTGACAAGCTCTTCTCATTTATTATTATATCAGAAGGTTTTCAGATTAAATATCGCTCGCTATGACAACAAAGGGCAATATCATGAAGAAAACTACGTTCCTAAAATTTTCCATAACGTTCACAGGCAATTTGAATCTAATAATCGGAATATACCACATTTCTATATCTACTATTATATTATAACCGTTTCGAAAATGCAAGCAATAACCTGACAACGACTTATCGCAATCGGGTAAATGGTATGGCAGCGAAGAAACTACGAACAAACAAGTATTATTTTTGAACTTTTTACGTAATTCATTGGAATACCTATATTTTTCAATATTTTATATTTTAAAAGATTTTTCTTTTGTTCCTCAGGGAATTCTAATTGACTGTTTATTTTTCTAATATTTAAATGACATTTTATTTTTTGCAATTCATATTACAGAGTGTAAGTTAGGTGTAAGTTTATATTTTACAACCGACCGTTTAGATTTAATAGAATTTTATTGCGTCACATCCGTGTCGGTGGAAATGTCGCCGATGTTTGCACGAAGACTTAAGGTGATTATGTTGGTACTAAATACCTACAGAGATTACATTACGTCATTATGTGGGACTTATCCTTTTGTGATATCTACTTAACATTAACAACAGTTCATGATCTGATATGGCATAAGGAATTAGCGAATCCTTGCTATATTGTATGGAATACATACAATAAAAATGACTATGAAATTGTGTATTGCTGGAATTAGTAAATAAAAGAAAAATATTCTCTTTATGTATCAGCAACTCAGGTTGTAAAGATTTTATTTATAATTTGACTAGTTGTGTTCCATTTTCAATTTAAGGAGTGTTTCGATATTAATATATCGAAAACGACGTGAGCAGATTCGATATATCGAAAACGACATAACCAGACACTAAGTGTTCTAATATAGATCCCTGGGGTTAAAACATCATTAATTTCACGTAAATATTAGGTCTCTCGATTGAAAATACTACTTAGTTAACTTTCCAAGGGAAGCACGCTAGTTAGCTTTATCTATAATATAATATAATAAAAACTTCTTTCTCCACAGTTCAGTGATGTCGCGTTAAAGTTCTAAGTGGCTCAGTTGCTTTCCACTCTGTTAACGAAAGATTAATTTAGCTCTCAAAGTTTCCAGTTTGTTTATAGAATATGCTGCACGCGACATTTTTTATTATGTAAATTGTATTTAAAGCTGGAGAGTATGTCGAATCTTGCTTTCTAACATATCAAGATGTTCAGTATGCATTGCACAATGTCCATTGAGTTTAAATAAATAAAAACATAAAGTACGTATAAGATATTTCTCAGGAAAATCTTGAATAATCAGTAATAACTCCATGTTCCAAAGTATCAGCTGTTATTCATAAACGGAGCTTTTTTGCTTTGGTCGGATTTAACGCGTTCGATCTTCAGGATTTTGGAAAATATAAAGGAAATTATTGTCTTTATAAATTCGTAGGTATATCCAATACAAAGTATTCAAGTATATTCAGTAGATAATAAATGATCTTAGGCACAAAGCTTCATAAGGTGAGCTTCATTGAAAACATTTTCTACACAGGGATTCCCTGGTCAAATTACGTGTTACATAGATGAATTATATTACGAAACACATAATTTAAAGCGACTAATAATGAATTCTAAGGTGTTCAAAGTTTAACATCATATGAGAATCATTTAGATTTAAGAAGAGAAGTATTACATTGATTAAGTAACTATGTTACTGGATGGATGTCCATGTTGTGTGATATTCATATTTTAGTATGTATTTGATTGCGCGGTATCTTGTAAGCAATATTTTTCAAAAAATATGGCACTGTAAGCTTCCGAAACTACCTACTATACGGCAGTATTTTAAGGCTGTCACATTCTTACGATTAGGTAAACGCACTCCCATTTGTTACCTCCATGACGTAAAAATAACATAAACCCGAGCATCGCATAAGACCCCGACAAGATCGGTCGAAGATAGTGAGTAAAAGCTCATATGAATATGTTGACCTATTTCTTCACTCCTTTATTACGGCGCTTGAGACTCGCTTGTTAAAGTATTATAAACGGAATTGTGAGATTATTTATGATGTGCAATTTTAGAAAAAATTTCAAGTAAAGTTTTTTTCACAAAGTGGTTTTCGTAAAAAAAATTGTTGAAACCTCTCTTTTTCCTTGTGTTAATTTAAACACGACGTAACACAATCAAATAAATTAAATCACAATTAAATCTGGGCACAAACGATCTATAATAGGTCGAAGTGCCTCGAGCCGCAGAGCTCAGCCTTCTTCCCAAATAAAAAAAAAAACACAATCAAACTATTACTAAGCTTTGTTAAAAATTTTTTGTAAAAAATTAATGTCGCTATATATCCGAAGACTAAGCATCACAACGAGCCGTGGACAGACTCATTAAGTGATGAGATGTGTTGAATTGATACACAGAAGCTGCACTCTGACCTGACTGACTGATCGACCGATTAACTAATTTCAATATAAAATGTAGGTCAAGAAGCCTCTGGTGTGCATTTAAAGAATTTGCTTAATTAATTTTCATAAGAGGAAGGCAGGATTTTCTTTTGGTAACATACCGCTGACTCAGACGGCTTAAGAGTTACCTCTCGACCCGAGTGTTCCACTGTATTGTACAAAACTAGTTCATGGTCGAATTTAAACTGGTATTAAATACTGCTTTATAGATTTTAAAGGCATTTAAAAATACCGCATTTCATTTTATAGTCAAAAAAGTTGACAGTTTTTTTTTCTTAGCACAACATTTTAATTGAAAATTATTATAACATTATGCCTAACAGGGATAAAGACGACTATACCTTGACTATATGACTTATTTAGTACAGTACTCTGTTATCATACGAGTATATGTAGTTATTTTACATCTTCATGTTACTATCAATTGGTCATAACTGCATTACTACAACTAACAAAGCCTACGTTGGGGTAGGTTTTATTTGGGTTAAGTATCTTGTCTTAGCATGTACAGGGTGCAGCGCGGGTACTCGCTTATTTAAATTTAGCGCCAAGCGTATTGAGGTGGTGGGAGCAAGGTGAAGTTGGAGTCATTGGAAAGGTGATATCTCAGTTTCGTTTCTCCTTGAGTTAGTGACTGCCGTGCGTTGGTGGAAGGAGGAACGAGCGTTCGCCGTGGAGGCCTACTTTTCAAATGGCCGCTCCATTATTGCAGCTCAACGTGCCTTCAGGACCCGCTTCAACAGTCGTACTGGAGCTCCTCTTTTCGGCCGGCAGTCTATGGCGCAAAATGTTATCGAAAATAAACCGGATTCAAGTTTGTGTATTCTATAAAAGGCGGTGTCGTCACGTTACTTTGATCAATAATGTGTAACTAAATTCATTATGACGCACTGGCTATCTGGTAGGTCGTCACAGTCTAACAGTGATGAACTTCACTATACGTTTTTGAGGTCAATCCACATTATCGGTGCCGTTTATTATGTTTTATGGCCTTCTAAAACTTTTCAACTTTGTTAATGTTATCTCAGTCTATCAAATATGTGTAAATTACTATAGAATCACGGAAAGCGCCATGATATAAGATTTATTCAAGATCTTTTAAATTGGCCTTTTGAATCGTCTGTAGCCTCGACGGGCAATTTTGTCCGCTTGTTGTAAATTTTAACTAGACCGTCAGTCGCTGTTGTTGCCGTTAGTCACTAACCCATATTATCAGTAATTTAAACTGGAGCAGCGTGGTGGACTATGCTCCACCCTGCGCAATTACAGGGAGACCCATGGGACTCGTACTTGTACTGTACAGGGTGTGTATTCGACTATGAACACGACCGATCCTATAACTTTAGTGAGAGATGTTGATTAATCGTTGCCTTTTATTTGTTGTAAATCCTACTATAAAATGAGAGCGGCAGGCATATTCTATAAAATTATATTACGTCTAAGCGACACAATGATTGAAAATGGAAAATAGTGCGAATTAACCTCCGTAGAAAATATAAGCGCAAAAACTTCACTGAAGGCAGGGATCAAAAGATTCCCTCGACTGTGCAAAACTCGAATGGTTAGCTACGAACGTTGATCCGACCACTTACTCAGGCCCTTAGTGGCACCGCAGCCGTCTCATCAGTGCCTTTTATTACAAGTGCTCATTAGGAATGAAATTTAACATGGTGGCTGCGATTATAACGTGATTTCACCCTAAAAGAGCTGAAATTGATTTTGTATATTATCATATACCTAAGCATTTTCTTTTACGATAGGAAATATAGAATTTCCTTTGTTAATTTTTGTTATAAGAGCGTAACTTACATTTGTTTTATATTGATTTTTTTAACATAACCTAAGCTACCCGTGAACGTTAGTGAGAAAATGTGAAGAAATTTATACAGTGGGTACTAGACGTGGCAATTATGTACAGTCTTTCGGATGTTTCCGGGACGGTTACAAAATACTTTAAAGGCTTCGTGGTTTTGAAGCCTTTTAGTATTCTGTTCGATACGGATCTGTTTTAATAATGAGATGTCCTATTAGTGATATAGAGAGATAGAAAATAGAGGTTGAGATAAAAGTGAGAAGAACACTTACCTCTTTTTCGATCCTATTAAGAATCCTCTACTCTACTTTAAGCCATTTACATCACTTCAAGTGATGACGTATAGCTTTTACCTGCTATTTTGCCGAGCGTGAACAATTAGTAAAACTATTGTAATTTGTGAGGCTTATTCTCGATTAGTCTAGCTAGTTATGGTACTACCACACTAACAGTATAGGTATATAGGTCAGTTTAAACTGGTCCGCTGGGCGCTCATTGGACACGAAGCGGTACTTCAACAATAGATAGATAGACAGAACTCGAGTACCTACCACTTAATCGAACACATTCATTTCATAATAATAATAAAAAACAATTGTTTTATATAAAAATATCTTGGGGAAATACCTACATTTTTGCTTGCTTTTTATAGTATTAATTTAATAGATTCTCTATAATTTATATTCTCCACAATATAATATTTGATTAAATAGATTCTCTCTCTAAATAAGGCACATTGTTTAGAATAAAATTTAATTTAATGTTTATCAGTTGATGCAATACAACTACAAATGTAAGCTGTAGTCACTTTGTCTCATTAATTTTTTTTAAAATTTTCTACACTAATATTAATTTATGATTATAAATTTCTAAATTTCGTTCTTAAAAAAGGTAAAATGAAAAATTGGGTACATCACACATGTGACCAGCGCGGCTTCTTTAAATAGGAATAATGAAGCGTCATTGAAGATAAAAAAGGGGTATTGAACCGTCATCGTATGTCTGTATATAATAACTAAGCTAGAACAGTATCTAGAAGTAGGATGGAAATGGTTTTCATCTATTTATTTATTTATTTATACTTCTCATAATGTAGCTACACCGTCAAGATGTACCGTACATTGAAGAAATTCGCTAAACGCCATCATACTTATAAGCGAACATTGCATGCGAAATAATGAAAAAGAATTACGTCTAAATATTGTATAATAACGTTAGGCAGATTAGTAGACGATTAATGCTCATATATACGGTTATTTATTTTTCTTAAATTAGGCTCAGAAATTGTAATTCGACCTTACTTACTTGAGGTCTTTATCCATATTTTGATGTTTTTTATTTCAAGCAGCGGTTTAAATTTTAAACTCGAATTCGTTATTAATATCTCAGAAGGCTTATAAATTTATCAAAGGAATTTTAAGCCGGCGATTAGACAAAGACAAGTTGATCTTCAAAGGAATATATTTTCTTTTGACGAAATAAAGTCGCCTACTGTTGATGGCTAATTGACCTGTTTATTATATTATACTAGCTGACCCGGCGAACTTCGTACCGCCTAACAGTCAATGAATGCCGTATCT
>DWGJ01000396.1:0-31569 GCA_018246895.1 Aspitha aspitha aspitha
ACATTTAAAGATGTTACAGAATTGTTAGTACAATCCATATTTTGCCTTTTACGGCGTACAAATTTAAAAAATTAATTTATAACTTTACAGTTTTTAACGTTCTTATTCATAAAAGTATAAAGATTGTTTGAAGAGAAATCTTTATCGGGTCGGAAACATGACTACGGTATACATTATAACATCATTAGTTGGGACGCTTAACCTGTTTTCTCAGTTACGATCGTCGAAGCTGTAAAACGTTTACCTCTCTGATGTTGACATTAGCATTGTTTCAATTTGAATATTTATTGTCGAAAATTGTCTTACTGCCGTTGTAAAATTTAATTTTATCGCACAATTAGGTCGTGTTTTGTAAAAATTTAAATAGATACCTCTAAGATTTTTTTTAATAGCTGTGTATAAATGATTGGAACACTGCTGTTTTCATTTCATAAATTTCTAATACACATACAGAGATATTGGGCATTGTGCTTTCTGCCTACCCCGTAAGCGACCTGGCGTGATGGTATAATAATAATATTGGGCACAAATGACCTAAACTTCTTGACGAATAATATTTGAACATCAATGACCATATAAATAAATGGACTGCTGGATGTATGCTACAGATTATATGTAAATATCTATACGAGTATGAACTCGGTATAAGTTGCTGAAAACTGCAACACAGTGTAAATACAGCAATATAGCGTTTACGACCAAAAATAGTTGAAGCAGCGTTTCTCAAATTGAGCTGCACACAATTTGCTTCGCTCCGCAGACTACCAGCGTGGCCGTTTAGTGAAAATTGTTATTCACAAACATAAACATTTGCGCAACTTATTGGAAAACTGTAGTGAATTTATAGCGAAATCCCCCGCCCTTTGCGATAAAATTCCTGGCCATCATAAAAATTTTAATATCCGCACGGAAAGCTACTACCAACAATATCGTATTATTACATTCGCATTCATAAATAGTGTTTTTTTCTTCCAGCTGCGTTCGTATAACAATTAGAATAACGGTCACTCACAACTATATTTCACAGCGAAACAATGTTTTATTCTTAAGAATTTTGAAATTGGAGTATTGCGCTCTCAACCGATAGAGATATACAATTGAGTAAAGTGCGAGTGAGAACCAAATATTAATTTCGTGGTAATATTATTATAATATAAATGCGAAAGTTTCTTACTCTGATCGTCTTTAACATTAAATTTTTAAGTACGGAGACAGTTGATGGTTTGAAGAGTGTCATAGGATGCTTTTTTTAGTTGAAAAATCTCGTCGAAACCACATTTTAATCAAATCAATTCGATAGATGACGTTACGAACCCAATAGCAGTATCATTTGTATATGTGTATTTAATTTTTCTTGTGAGGATGCATGTAATTTGATTATAAGATAGTTTTCACACCACCCAAGAAAGTCTCAACAATCTATTATCTAGTCATTTCATCTGTTAAGTACTCCACCCCACTATTGTACCATAGCCATTAATCTCTTACTCTTACTCTGACTTTGCCTTAACCGCTGCCATAAACTCCACTATAAAAACTCTTAATCCCTTCCATTCCATTAATTCATTAATGTTTACAGTTCTCATAAACTGCCGTCAATATTTTCTCGTTAAGCAAATGTAAGTATCGACGCTCATAGTGCCATAGAATTTATAGGGTAAATGCCCCAAACTGCCGTCTGCGTCGAAGACGAAATAAATTCAATACAAACTAGTCTTCTAATAAAATTTCACTCTTTACATTTAGCTCAGTCAGTTACTTGTTCGCCAACGGCGATTAAGCAATAAAAGATTTTTTTCTTATTTTCGCTTCAAAATATGGACATATTTGGTGTTTGGTTTGATAAATAAATTCTATTCATTGCTAATGATGTTGCGTATTTGGAAAACAAAGTGATATCACAGGTTCAAAGGCGTCTTGATGTTTAGCTCACAGGCGCGCCATTTCTACTTACATAATAAGGTTTTAATCCTTCAAAGCCTTCCAACTAAATCGGAAACGGATTCATTGTCTCGTATGCCCGGTACAATCTGACTGAATGTCTGGCGGAAACTCACAAAGAAGGAATATATGAAGAAATATAATATGTATGTACCTATATAACTTTCCTAACACTTCTGTTTAGTTTAATTTGTACAAAATGTATGAATTCAGTGAATCCTCACATTTTTAACTGGCCTTTTAGTCGAGCGCTTAGAGACCTAACTATTAAACCAGAAGTCCTAGGTTCGATTCTCGATCGGGTCAAATATTACAAACACAAAACATATATAAAAAACGCGATGAAATCGTTCCTCGTTTGTGGTCAGACAGCGTAAGCTTCCACTTGTATAAAGTAAGCATCTCTAAAATCTAAAAGGGTCAGTGAAACGCGGATTTTATTACTTTGCAATTGAAATTCCTAACGTAACGATATCACTTTAATTTCGTTGTAATTTCATTGTTTCTCCCCTCCATTTTGACTAATAAACAATGCTCGGTATATAGCATTTTTGAACTTGGCCTCGAATTCAAATATTCTTCTTATTGCGTTGCACGTCGGCTTAAGATTGAGAGTAATAACCTTTTTTTGTTTGAAGAGAGTAGCCAACGAGAGTAGCAGTCACAAGTGACCGCTGGTCCCATGGACATCTGCAAGCGACTCCTAACAGGACTGATCCTATCAGAAGTCGGTCACAGACTTGCCACTCTTGAAGACTAAGATGGTCGCCTCTGGTTCAAAGATATATAACTAACAATTTGAACAACAATAATATAACCGTTTCCGAGCCAAAATACCGGTTTTCGCCGCAAAGTATTCTGCTTAGTTTATTTTCGTCTTACTTTTTATTTTTTTATTTCTTATATTGTGCTGTCCTAATACGTAGAATAAATGTTACAAAGACCAAGTCATTTATTTGCACAAATATGGGTACATTTAAAGATGTTGTAGAATTGTTAGTTCATTCCATATTTTGCCTTTTACGGCGTATAAATTTAAAACATGATTTTTTCAATTTACTATTATATACAACTTAATTATTTATTCTTTATTACCTAATTTTTAAACTATAATAAACTTATATCTAAAATCGACACAAAAAAAAATATTAATAAAAACGCACGTAACAAGTCAGAGGTAAAGATTAAACCTAGACCCTTCGGAGTAGGAGGCAGTTTCAAAGAACTATGCTGTCATTGCTTATATTAATTAATTGTGTGTATTGTATTTATTAATCAAATTTTGAGTTCTAAAGAATTTGAATGCATGTTATCACGTTTATTGTTGATGCTCGGGTTCAGTATTTTATTGTTCAATTGTAACATGTTGGTGTTAATGAGGTGTGCGATTAAACTAACGAACAGCGTATTTAGTGAGCTTTGTCGCGGCGTTTGTGATGAATATTGAATAATTTATCAACCGAGCATTATTGTTTAGTACAATAATACATTAATTGCAGGTTCCTACACAAGCATTGAGGCATATAAAATTATATATGATATCTACATTACATACGAAGTATGAGTATGAAACGTAACGATTCGCTATGGTTATAAATTGTTAATAAATAAAAACATGTGTTATTCAGTTATTTCATAACATTAAACGATAAGATTTTCATTTCTAAAGGCACAAGTCTTTTTAATGGCAATTAAAGGTAGAACTTTCCGCACGCTTATGATCACCAATATGCCAAAAATGTACTTAAACTACTGCCATGTACATTGTGTTGGTTCCATATTTAAAAAATCGCATCGTTATTAACACATATATTGGAAAACATATGAGGGTTTTTATCTCTGAATGTTGACGACGCGGGTAAGTGGCCTGCGTTTTGGTTTGCTTCCAACCGCCGAAATAATATATTGCCTCGCATTTTGCAGTTACCTGTTCACGTAATGTGATGATATTCTTGATATGAGAACACTGTTGATAGTTACGAAGAGTCGGTCGATAAAACCACTGTGGGTAGCTGCAAACATTTTAAGACTAGGATCTAGAAAGATATTGAATACGATCTTACTTCGATGTGAAGGAAACTTGAAGGATACAGTTAAAGGCCGGAGTTGAGAATGGACGAAGACCACAATGATTTGTTTTGTTTCATTTTGTGTTTTTTTGTTCGGTCAAAAACAAAAGATGTAGTGAAAATTAATTACTATTTGTCTTCGAAATATGTCTATCGTTACATAACAACACGGTTTATGAATCTCCGACAGCTAGCAAGGCAGCAGCGCTAGAGTATATGAGGACCATCAATAATTTGTTAAGTAAATAAATCCGATGCTAGTATAATATTCGTCGTCCATTACCGAAATAGCTTCCGTCATTAGGGCCAATATGGCGCGAGTAAAGTGACAAAAACTATCAATAACTGTCAGCAAATATTTATCATGTTCACAATTAAGGATAATGCGATAGGAAAGTCGCGTAACTAAAGTTATACTTATGTAACGTTAATGGATACCGAAAATCATTTGTGTATTTGTTACAGGGTTGGTACCGACTGTAACTAACGCAGTGGAATTATAAATGAATATTTCGATCAAATATCTGGTTATGGGTAGCCACTTAATAGAGGGTAAATTAACATATTTGATGGTAATTTGTATTCATAGGTACTTAGTGGTAGATTTTTTTATAAAATCTACGGACAACTTCAGATACAGCCATGGCATTTAGATTAGATGCACACTAAAGAAAGAATGTATAATATACAATGGTTTCAGAGTTGTGTGAAGTCTGCTAATTAATTCTTGACCAGCGTGGTGGCGTATGGCCACAAACTTTCACTACGACAGGAGACTCGTGTAGAAACTAACGGGGGCAAAAACAAGATCATTTCAGGCATTATTTTCTGTTGTTATCTGCTTAGCCTAGGAAATAGGCAGACAGTCTACCTGGTGGTAAGTTTGAGTTTTCTACGTAAAAGAGATAGTCGTTAGAATATTTAGTGAAATAAATAAAGTTTTATCCTATTAATAGAGTAGAGTAACGTTTTAAAATGTGACCGAATAAATGAAGTAAAATAAACTGTTTGGAGTTTCATTAACAATGCAAAGCGCAGAGCCGGCGGTCCGACAATGAAGACTAATTGCGGATCAGAGACACGGGCACCTATATTAAGAACGGTGGTGCAAATATTGATGTACCATTCCTCCAGCTCAGATTCAATTTCCTTCATTTAAGTAAATAAATAACTGCGGACAATTCCACACACGCCTGTATGATACCAAATCACGCAATTTAATGCCTGTGTTATGGTGACCGGACAGCTGATAAAACATACATATTTACGTACAATATAGTACTTATATAAATATTTTTACTACCCCCAGACACAGGACAAACAAATGTGCTCATCACGCAAATGTTTCTCCTGGGTGGGAATCGAACCCACGACCCTTTTGCAGTCAGGGTCTCTAACCGCTCGACCACGAGGCCGGTCATTAAGTGTACCAATATTGTTATGGTAATAGTTGGCTTTCACGAAAAGTTCTATTAATAGTCAATTTGTAGAAAACAAGATCGTTCAGCGATATCTAAACTTATCGATCTACGATATCACTGTTAAAGGACGCTTAAATGCCACATGAAATTTTACATAAAACAACTGTCTACAATGTTTCAAACCTTTGTTTAAAATCGCCGTTTAATACCGTGTAGCACGGCTTTTATTGTTATAAAAACTTGTGTTACATTTTACAAATTGTTTCCCACAATATAACTCGATAAAAGAACCCCGAAAGAACATATTTCTCTCGAAGTGTATTTTTTGCGAAACCATTGATTGTAATCACCTATTAAGGGCACCGTTATCCATTTTGCATCGCATATCTCCCAAAGGAGCGAATGGAACGTGCATGCGATGTATTTTACATTTTTCCTTTATGCATAGCTCCTTTTAACTATCAGCATTCGCACTAATGTACTTATGTTATAGTCGAAAAGGAACCTTTATCTGTCTGGTACTCATTTAACTTAAAATCGCTGAACCAATATTCGTGCAATTTCATTTTGGGATAGTTTAAATTTTAAGAATAATTATGTGCATTTTCTGAAAGAAACTTTCTTATGTTGTACTGTACCTGTTATTATTATTATTCCTATTATTTTATTATTATTGTATATTGTATGTTATGAAAAGAAATATTTTGAAAAAACAAAAAACAGTTATTAAGAAGATTGTTGTTTTATTTATGTTTATGAAAAGTGTTTACTGCAGTCCTCCAGTTAATGGTCCAAGTATCCTTCGCGCAAAACACTTCATAAAGAAGATTATAAAACGCTGAATGTTTTTTGTTTCTTTTAAATAAAGCGGGCTATACATGAAAGAGGTTAAATAAAAACTAAAATACGTACGAGTTACATTGAGTTATTATTAATCCAAATATCCACCTAGATTATTAAAAGCCCTTTTGTCGGATGTTTCAACGCCGACTATAACGCTACGACGAGGTTTAACGATAGTTACTCACTTATAGTAACCGACAGCTTAACGTGCCCTCTGAAGCACGGGATTGTTCGAGACAATTTGCGACCCATTAACACGTGTGATTGAACTGGAATCGATGTGTCGGTCAGTCGGTAAGACCCTTAATCGACGGAGTCCATCCGGTTCTGGACCATTTGGAACCAGCCGTTTCACCTTTTATTATACAGCCATGTTACTTTGCGAATAGGACTTAAATACGTCAACAGCACAATACGGAACCATACACGTGCAAATGCAACACGCCTCGCCGAGTTTTTTCGTTGGAGCGGAATGCTTAGTTCCTCGCAACAATTATATAGACGCTTCAGGCGGCAAACTGGAATACTTCGGTGGAAAATCTATCTACGGATGCAAATGCACGTGTAAATTTTAATATAACTTTTCCATTTTATTTTCTGCGCCACCTATTTTCTGCATAACGACGGCTAAGTTCAGTAATGTCTTTGAACGTGCAATTGTCATATTTTCATCCAGTATACTCGTATGGATATTTCTTATAGCATTTTCTTTTATAGCTGCTTTGCGATATACCATTTTTATTAACGGGAAACTTTCAAATGATACCCGCGATTTGTGGAAGAAGAGTTTGGGGATTAGGGAATTTCTTCCTGCCAGGCCAATACCGCGCATGTAGACTCTTCTACATTGGGGTCTGGCCTCTGCTCCGGGATCTTTAAGGAATGCGCACAGTGCCTCTGTTGCACATTTGCCCAACAAGCATATCTCTCTCTCGGTCTTCTAAGCGCTGTTTCTTGACGCCACAACAAAATTCCACCCTCATCGCATATACCTACCACAATCAAATCTGATTCATCTTGGCTTTTATACTCCGATTCAAACTTTATCCACGGGCGCTTATTCGTTACTAACTTCTGTTAATTTATTCGCCCGTAACGCTGTGTTGTGTAAAGCGTTAATGGTTATTGTTTTAGTTTCAAGGTAAAATAAATCTTTGGGCGTAACTTGTAAGTGTTCTTTGTACAGCCTTTGTTGAATTTGAATCGTCGTGTAGCTGTACCACGGAGCGAGAGAAATAAGTAGCTATAAGTATCTTGTTTGTGTATAAACTGGCTCGATCACCTAAAGATTTGTAGCGTAACTGCTAAGTACGTGGTTGCGAGTTCATTCCTAATTAGGATAAATGATTATTTATTAATTTTAAATAATGTCCGACATGTATTAAATATTTTTAGTGTAACTATTCAATGAAATCCGCAAGCGGAACGGCATTTAAATAAATACATGTATTTTTGTTTTCTGAAACAAAAACAAGAATCCAATTGGACGAATGCCGGTGATCTATTCTGCGGGCGCTCGTAAATAAATCATTCGGGGTTTTAATTCACGAATATCTCCGGTCAACTACGTGAGGGAATTAATTTTGGTTTTAACTGGTAGCTGAATATAATTACATGGGCTTTAAAATTGTTCAACTTTTGTAGATGACTGAACATGTATACGGGACGTCCGGGTCTGTATTTTTTTAATTTAATATGAACAGGATTGCGTTTGACTACGATCTATTTCTACCAGAGAGCATCCATTATTAAAATAATTTGTATTTGATCTCCAAATGTACTTTATATATATGTATATATGTCGAGCATCCCATGCTTATTAATACTAATATTTCTCGTTCATTATTATCATCTCATAGCATATTATCATTTTATTTTACCTAAGTATATTAAAAATTATTTTTTACTTTTTAGTTCGATGTACTATAAAAGCGTATTGTTCAGTTTCTTTTTTAACTATATTTATTTGTAGACTAACCTAGTACCTATTTATTTATTTATTATATTATCGTTTCTTTGTGCTTGTACCTACTCAGTCCTATGTTTCATACAGGGTAAAGGTTGGTAACTCGTAACTCTGAGGATATACATGTAACCAACATCAAAATACGACTCGGTTCCGGTGTAGTCGGCCACAAGTTTAATTGGCTTTGTCACCCTTGATAATTAAGTGGAATCTCCACGTTGTTTGAGTGACTGACTGACCCGTGTCAGATAGGTGATATATGACAATACAAATAAAACTGAAAGTTATTGCTAAAGTTAAATCTATCGGAGCTTGAACACGAAAGACCTCAGGTGGTAAATGATAAAAGTCCTTATAAAGTTTTTGATGAGAGTATTAAACGAAATAGTTAAAGAGGAATTTTCATAGAAGTAAATACTTTCGATTATTATAAATATCGAAAGTCCAGCGGTATTAGTAGTAGCTACATGTGTGTGTGCCTGTGTTCGTTGGTGCGTAAAAAAGGAAATATTTAGAGATAGTATACACGTTTGGGACGGGAATATTGAGAAAATACTGACTTCAAATATATATCATCTAAAATTGTGAAAACCTGTTTTCTAAAATAAGTACATATTTGATTTGATAAAGCATAATTTAACAGTTTTATTGCACACAAACAACCGTTACAATATTCAAGATTTTCAAACAAATATAACTTAAAACATAAAGACTGGTTCACCGCCGCACTGGCCTCAATAAACCTGGTTTGTCCGCTGTACCGGACAAAGGATGTAACTTTTAATTGGGGCCTAAGTCCGGGATGCTCAAATTAAAATCCCTTTGTTTTCAACAAGCTTAATCTGTACTCACCTGATACCAAGTTGGAAGTAATTATTACTTGCCGATAAAGTTCATCGATGTAGTCAGCTTTTGCACCTGCACGCCCTAGAGTATGGCTTTAAAATATATAATTTAACCAATCTCCATTTTCGATGTGAAATAACACGTGTCTAGTGGAATGGTATTTGAAATTGACTCTATGGTACTTGACCTACCTACTTACCTACTCAACGCCTATATATTCAGAATATGGAGATAAAATATTTAATTAATATGAATTAAAAAGCAAATCACAACAACAATAATTAAAAAAAAAATTATGGACTTTGAAATTTTAAACAAAATGGCCATCACTTGAAACCTATTACCGTTCCATTATGTCGTAACCGCAGGAACTTCAATTAACAAAATGAGGTATAAAGATCGTTCAATTCAAATTAAACAGAACAAATGTAGCTATTCAGTGCACTGAGAAAACCGTAATGGCAATATTGTTGTTAGAAAAAGTGACACTTGACGAAAAAAAATTCTCCAGAAGCCAGGTTTTATGCCGGCTTCGTAAATATCTCGACGTACGTACATATAATTATAGAATTTTTCAGTTATAAAAAACAAGCGTGCTCAACAATAACTCAACTTGAAAACGGCTTTAACCATTTTAAAAATAAAACTAAAGTCCCTATTAATTGTACAATTATAATTGTATTTTTTCATACATACTCATATATACGTTAAGCCTTTTATTAAAACTTGTCAAAGGCATTACAAAAACAGAAACCCTAAATCGATGGCCTTTTCAATATTTCCATAACTTAACGTCATGTCCTTAAATATTGTAAATTAAAAAGTTATTTGTAACAATTTTAGGAGCTTAGCTCAAGGAAAGACGACTTTCATTTCCTGCAAACAAAAATGGTTGCTTATATTAAACCGCAATAATAACCTCTCGTATATACATATGAATGCACGGCAATGTTCTGGTTTATGTGGGCGAGCTCTCAACTCCATTACTAAGACTCGCAAATCGGCCGTTGTCCAAACAGCAAAGGGAGCCTTTCCTAGGGAGTTCCTAATGGAAGGAGCGAATAATTCGTAGTGCTTTTCTTTTTACGTCCAATATCTACTTACTTATTGTCAGGCCATTTTCGTAACGTTTTGAGAGGCCTGTTTGATTATATTTGAAGGTGTCCGTAGTACGTACGTTTCATTTCCGCTTATGAGTCTTAACATTGAAGGCAATGATTACCAACTCGCTCCAGGCTTCCAGGTCTTTCCGTCATCAGCTTAGTTAATCGAACGCGACATAATATTACGGCAAAGCGTTTAAATAAACGTTACGAAATATAATTTCGATGGCTTTTCTTCAAGCTCACTTCAGGAAGTTGCTGAACAATAAATCTCAATGTATAAATTAAACGGTATGTACAAGCCGCCCAAAACTTTATCTCTAAAGAAAAATCAGACACGGTAATACGTTAATCAAAAAGTTTGTGTGCCGCAAGTGATGTTTGCATAAAGAACATCTGAGTTTATTTACGAAATGTTATGATCGTTCAATAGGATATCGTGATTTATACGAAAAATAAAACACTAATGTCTAATTTTCAAGTAATTGAATATTTGTATTTTGATATACGTACCAAATTTTTGTAGTGCAGTTATTTTGATGGAGCTAACTAGATCTCTAAAGGTACGTTGTTTCATTGAAAACCATTGAATGTAATAATAAAATGAGATCGAAAAAACTAAATAAATGGTAAAAGGAAACTAATTAGCAATTAAGGTCGGCTAAAGGGCAACGTAGAACAAAACGATTTCCGCACAACAGGCTGTAATCCGTCGGGAGCCCTAATTGTGATATACTTGCTTCGCAAAGCTCCGTTACGAATATTTATTGTTTCCCGAACTTTGAATGAAGCGGGAAAATAATACGGACAATAATAGTATGAATCCCAGCATTTATGTATTCTGTTTATGTAGAAAAAGTACTTGTAATATTGAAGAAACCGAAGAATAAACAAATATTGAAAAACAAATACTCGTATCTATAGTAAATAGAGAACAGAAATACTGCGGCTATTGCACTAGATTCGCAAGCCTGTAATGCTTTATTGAGTTGTCGAGGAATATACACACTCCTAAAACCAGTGCTTGATATTAACGAATATGCCGAATGGTATTAAAATTAGCAGAACGCATAGCTATGAATTTAGAATAATGAACTACAGTATCCGCTAACATTAGACACAGTAATATCTATGTATACGTTATTTATATGTGTAGGTATTTATACCTACGTGGATCGAGTTCCAATGAGTCGCTAGAAGTTTTTATGTTCAAACAGCTAGTAAAATTTTACTTTTATCGCCAAACGAGTCCTTTACTTTGAAAGCACCTCGACTCACTTTAACCGCGGATTTTGCAGATCTAGTCCGAAGTTTAGGGCAAACGTATTTATTTTCAAAGCTTCAAAATCGTTCCCGCAGACTATCTAGGCAACCAGCGCATACGGTTGCCAGTTGGCTAAATGAGGCAAACTTGAGCACTTCGCAACTCTCGCGGGTTATTTTAAATGTGTTTTTAAAGTTCTTCCCGCTTGCCGACGCAGGCGCCCTGGGATCGTAAGTGCGCCCAAGGGATCCCACTTTGAAACTCACTTTTCGAAGTGAATACGTGTCATGTTTACCGTTAGTTGCTTGCATTTGTAGTTCACGTCATACGATTTGTAGTTTACCATTCATGATACATATTATCATACTAAATGTCGACCTTCAAGTTTGACTGTAATGCTCCAGTCCCACTCTTGGGCATGCGTTACTATCGTATTGTAAATTAACCGATCTTTTAAAGCATATACACAGTTGAGATGATGTAAAAGTCTATATAATGAATTAAATGTCTTCTCCCGCCCTAAAGTGCGCCAACAAGGTTTCTTCACGTTCAGTAATTTACAATAACAGTGGAATTGGAATACAGTAATCCAGGTCATTTAAATTCTTCATTTATCGCTAACAGACAAATATGACAACAAAAGCAATTACAGTATATTTCAAATACCTACATTTAATATTCAAATACAATGTCAGTTACAAGAAAATCAACAGCGTCTGCAATATTAAATTATAAATGAACTGTAAGTAATATTTATTCCCTCGAGCAATATTCATAATATTCCAAGTTATTGTCTTCGCGTGACTTTTATCTGTCTCGCCGTGGTCTAGCCGGTTGCGAGACTCAGCATTATAATGCGCCTTATCTTCATCAAATATCGCGCTAGCACTATTCTGACTATACTTACTCGTATATCGAACGTATACTCAGTAAGTCTAGCATCGACTGTTATTAACCGCATCTGTAAATGAATATATGTATTTGTATTTGTATTTTTAAGCCCGCATATGTACGTAACATGAACGTACATTAACATGATGATAAAAAATAAAATTATTTCAAATTTACATCGTAGCGATATTACTACATATTTCAAAAATCCTGTTTAAACATAGGTAAGTACCTATATGAATACAGCGAAACTGAAAATAGTTACCTTTATCAGATCTCGTTCATCGCATTTTTGTAAATAGGGCTATTGTGAGTCCTGTGTAAAAGATGACGATACTTTTTGATTTATAAAAGAGCGATGGTAAAAATCTATTTTAATGCATAAAATTTGTAGGCAGGTAAAATGTAAACCATTGATTTGTCTAATAATTCTTTAGAATCATTCGTTCAAACGTAGGTATATACATTGCGTCTTTGTCTAAATAACTTCCGAAATATTTCAATGGCGCACGTATCATCTGAACATTAATTTTTAACAACCATCATATTTAATACGACCATCAAATATAGTTACGTTCTTTTTACATTCGACGGCATAAAATGTTTGCCGAACATTATGATGCTACGTAAGCGACTGTCTGACGAAGCAATATGAATTTAAGCGATAAACTTGTCATAATAAATTCGCTTGTATTTACCTAACGAATGAAAAAAACCTTAAAAAAATATGTCAGTTAACCAATTTATGAACGGCGATAATATTTTTTCAGTTTCTAGAGATTACTCTTAGTGCGCTATGGAGATGGATGCATTGTATTTTAAAAGCACCATACCATACGTTTTGTATGTGAATTTTTCAAAACTTGTAGCATTATGGCTATATTTGTCAAATGAAGTACTTGCGTTCGTAGTGTTTTTCTTGTGTTCCTAATATTAGTGACTATTTTCAACAGTAAAGTAAACAATTAAAATTTAGTTTTCAACATGAAATGTTATATAAAATACGCCTAAATAGTGTTTCGGTTCATAGATATCGCGCTAATAGTTCATACCACACTTAAAATGCCATCAATCTTCCATGCAATTTTGGTGAAATACATTTTTCAGCTATTATCACGAGTTGCGTTACCACAAAGTGATTTTCCGCAATGAATATGTAATTAACAATAAATGTCGTGCAATCGCAACGGACAGCTTTTCCAGGCAATCGGCAATCACGTCGCGTGTTAGATAAATGCGAGCGAATCCGTGACAAAAGGCTAATTACATTGAGTGCGATTTGACCACAATAGTTTGTATGAATCCAAAACACACAGACCTATAATTGGAACGATTACGCCGATGAATGAACATTGTAATATTTATCCAAAGATTTCATTTTCTATTAGGATTTCATGCATACTCTTAATGTTCATTCAATTAATCTTTACTTTCTATACTAATATTATAAAGCTGAAAAGTCTGTTCCGTTGAACGCGCTAATCTCAGGAACTGTTGGTTCGAATTGAAAAATTATTTTTGTGTTGAATAGTCCATTTATTGAGGAAGGCTTAATATAACATCACGCTACAACAAATAGGAGTGCAGCAGCAATGAAAAAGCGTTGCTTTATTCTTCCGTTTTCCCTGTAATTTTTTATACATACATAGTAATTCTAGCGTTATGTCCTTAGTTTTTTAAGTGTTCTCTTATTAACGAGGGTAAAACCGCGGGCACAGCAAGTAGTTCAATAATTATAAAGGTTAGTTAATCGCATAAATAGTTTTTACTGTGAATACATAAATAAATATCATATATTATTCACTAGTGGTTATTGATGTTGTTTTTGGAATACCAATATATTTATTTACAGAAGGTAGACCCAAGCGATCGAATTGTAAAGCATTAGATATTTTGTGATTGGTCAGGCGATTATCATACAGTAACATTGCTTTATCCGTATTTAGGAACACCTTTGGGCTTAACGATTACTTCGTCACTTCGGCCACTTCGATAGCGTGAGGATAAATTTAAAGTTTCAAATTAAATATGCACGATTTGACCTTCACTACAACAATTTAATAAAACCAGCGATTGCTCGACGAAAATCATCTGTAGTTATTAAATTATATTTCAATTTAAGCGTTACTGAAGCTTTGTGTCAAAAATTCTTTTATCTTATTAAATGTACGTATATATTTTTAATTAAGTGTTGGTTCCTTTGTTTATTTTACCGTTTTTCGGTAAAGGCTTATCGCGTATATCGCACTGTTTCCATAAAGTTATAATGACTGCGCCGCGGACGGAGGAACTGGGGACCTCTGTCCGTCACTGTCAGCCTGTGCATATACGATATTACAATATTCACTTTGGATTATAAGCAAAAAACAAACGTAACACTTTGTTCAATAGATAAATCTATTTTGGTCTGAGGGCATTTACATAACTTTTTTATTATTAATATAACTGCGGTTTATAGGTAGACATGTACATAACAGCATAGGTACATATATTACTTTTTTCCAGAACGATTGAAGGGTTATTAGACAAGGCAATGTTTTTAAATTATCGAAGAATCTAATAAGAATATATTGAAGATTAATTATTGAAGTAAGAAAACAAAATTATACTCCATTAAACATCATGAGGCGTGTAGCGTGCGATATTTTCAATTTTATATCGGCCATGATATAAATTCCATTTGGCAGAGCTAGTCTGGGTTTAAACCGGCGGAGTCACGTAGCCAGAAAATCGTATTTGTCCCACAAACACGTTCCCAATAAACTGTTAACTTCGATACATCGGGCTGTGTATCTGTGGGTTTATCCGACGAAACTTATACTCCGGTTCAATGCGATATATTGAGATTAGCTAAAGTTAATATCATAATCCAAAAGTGATAGCGCTAAATAAAACTATTGACAGCGGAGGCAATACAGTCGCATATCCTGCAAGAAGCAACAATGTTTTCGTTTCTGTGTCAAGAAATAAGAGTGAGAGATAAGCAGATATTTACATAATATCTTGTTAAAGTAGTTTGTATTACAAGCTAGTTTAACAACCGGACTCCTAGTAAACATTTAAATTTTATTAGCTATTAGCCGCGTGGACAAAAAAAATCTTTACGTTCACTATAGCGCTTATTTGATTAAAACGTTTTGCAACAAAATGTACAACTCAGTTGGCCATGTGTAGAGATGCTTAAAATATTAAATTAAATAAGGCACATCACATTTTATTATTAAACTGAAGATATTGTTAAAAATATGGTTTTCTTGCATCTATACAAATAATCATTGCAAGTGAGACCACGGATTAAGGAAATAATGTTATAGACAGCCCAAGAACATTTTAATAAAACAATTCGTTAACCTTATACAACTTTAGGAAAACGCAAACTTATAGTATAAGCTCGGCGTGCCAGTTTTACCAATACTACAGGTAGTATTTTCCATCAAACATGAATTTAAAATAGGTGCGCTTAAACTTTCCGCCGGCTCTACGCCGCGCGGGATCAAATCCACGCATGTAGCAATGAGTTTCGCGAACTTTGTGTAGATTTATACAAATCGGCAAAAAGTTTTCGCATTATTTCTTTCTTTATTAATATCAAAGTGCCTGATATGTGCATTTAATGGAAAAATTGTGAATGCTTTTGTCGCGACTTCCATCGCAATATAAAATGAGTACCTACATTCTACGTATGTGTTAATACCTACATAAATTGCATGTAAGAACTTAGTGTTAGGCTATTGAAATTTGTAGACTTCAAAGTGTTGTATCGAAAGATAGGATACTCAAACATATCCCTACCTCAGTAAATAGAAACAAAATCGCAATACATCCTAATATACAAAAACATTGCCCTAAAAATTTGACTCGGTTCCAAGATACATCACTCGTCAACCTATACCAAAAATTCTGCTTTCCCTATATCGATATAAAACACGAAAATCGAACTACTTACGTATTCTTAATGACCGGATGCTCTTGATATAAGCCCATAAAATGGTCCCATTAACGTAGTGAGTACGTGAGCCGGTTGGAATTAAGACATACGGCAGATTTCTCGTTTGCATAACAAATACGAGTGCTGCTTTGTTCTACCGAATCTCTCAGTATTGTTTAATTACACCCAAGTTCTTTGTCTGTCTGTTCATTTTTTATATATTGGTATTACCCAATAAAGGTTTATTAATGTTTATTCAGTATAGCTTATGAAGAACACTTGATTAAATATACTACCATGTTATTGCAATTGCTAAAACGTTAATGACAATTTTTATTTCAAGATAATAATATCTTAAAGAAACTTTAAGGATCTGTGTGTGTGTATTAGAAAGAAATCAATTTGATAATTCATTGACCAGGTGGAGGGTTTGAATAGCAATATTCGGAGGCGCTTTGATACATACATATATGTACATAATGACAGAACACATTGAGCGAGAATTAGCACTACTTCTTTTCTGTTCAACTTATCTCTTATCGGATTAAAATCTCTTCAAAGATATAATATAGGTACCATTTTAGCATTAAATTGTAGCCTAGCACTTTCTTAATACAATTAAATGTATAATACATTTATGTAAAAAGTATTTGAATTGCTTAGATTTGTCGGTACGCTGACGAATCCGTGGCTTTATCCTAGTGACGAATACAAGGCGTTTTTGTTCCGACTAATTAAGACTAATTGCCGACCTCCGCCAATAAGAATACGCGCGGGGAGAGAAGAAAACAACTCACGACGAGGGACGAATAGGAATGTTCTCTCGCGTTGTTTATTTGCAATTAACGCTGATTCAATCGATTGCCCGTTTGTTAAGTTAATCGAATCAGAACATCGATTTTTTCTCGCCAAAGGATTGTAAGAAACCCGATGTACGAAGACATGCTCTGATTTGTTCTAATATACATACTCGTATATACAAGTTAGCAAAAAGATGTTTATTTTATTAAAGGGTCAAGGTGTAGAAATATAAAGTGACATGTTTCTGTGCATGAAAACCTTGGAATAAATGGATTCACTTGTGTCTTCTTCTGCTACTTTATATGTATAATATTCTAATAGTATTTTTAGATATGTTAAGAGAGTAGTGCAAGGGACTCGAACCCCACACTACTGAAATTGGAAGTCGAGTTCTGAACCACTTCTTTTTATTTTTAGTTCAGTAACTTTAAAAGCCTCCTTATTATATACTTCATGCCTACGAGAATTATCAAAGAAAGCATATCAAAGAAACTAGTAATCACAAGGAAAATGCTTTCAAAATAAACGCATAATATTATGCTTTAGAATGGGTATGGGCATTAAGGATAGTTCTCACAGGCGGCGATGTACTAAAGCGAGTAGAATTTTATCGTTTCTGTTGGTCATTAATCGTCAAGGATCTCGAATGACAAACAATTGTAACTAAGTTGCTAATATACGATGGCAACACAAATGTGCCTAACCTTGATTAGCACAGATACTAACTAAACTATTTCCGTGAGTCATATTCCTGCTGGTATATTTGAGGTCATTTGTAGAAAACCAAGGGCGATAACAGTTAGTCTTGACTGGTGCCTTCTCGTTTGCAACTCACTTTAAATAAACAAAACAAATCTGATCGAGATTGGTGACAGAAGCGTAGCTACTCCTAAAGGTGAGGTGGTCACCATCCGCGCCCTTTATACCCAAAAACAAATTGTTTTAATAGGTATTTGCTTCACGGTACTAACAATTATGGGAAGTATTAAGACCTTATCCCTGGTATACGTGTTCTCCTAACTATAGGGGATGCATTGTTATGCCTCAAATTATATCAGTGCGTCTTCAATAGTAAATTAAGTTACACTAACCCATTGGCCAACCTCTAAGACGTGGAAAAGACTAAGAATCCGAAATATTTTTAAAACTGTTTACAAGTTAACCAATGAAATTATACCCATTACTCGAAATGATTTCTCTAATTAATAACTTTTACATTTCTCTAATAAATCGTCTTTCATTCAAAGACAACCACTCATCGCTTATCACTTACCGCTTGTGGTGATTTTACTGGTTGGATTTGCATGTATGGATGCACAAAGCAGGTGAGCGTTATAAATTTTGCAGACGCTTTATAGAAGCAAGTATGTTCATATCCCCTAACTAATACGTTCTTATGGAGCATGGAGTATAGCGACGTGATACGTAATATAGATCGAGAACATTTTTCTTTAAAGACTTTAACGTTTTATAATATAAGTAGAAAACTGTTATACATATTTTGTATAAAACGAAATAAGGAGTTACGGTGTAAAGAAAAGATTATTATTATTATTGATATTTTCTACAATATGTATTGTAACAGCTTGATTTGTAACTATAGCCTATGAAATGACTTAAACAAAATCAATTTAATTTACTTTATTCATTATAAGGTATGAGTATATAGCTTAATAAATAACATACATTTTTATAGTTGGCATTTGTCTGCTTTGGTCAGGTAGGACAGAAATATCCAAACGAAATAAATTTTCAAAGGCATTAAGCTTTAAGCATTAAATGTACTGTTAAAAGAAAATTGATGTGATGTAGGGAAAAATTTAATGGTTAATTTGTTTTATACCAATTAATTTTCTTACAATAATTTTCAATTGAAGTTTGTTCATCTCTGCTGTAGCCTTTTTCTAAGATTATCCATTCCATATTTTGCAGGATATCTCAGCCAATTTAATAAGCTACCATATGTAAATAATATTACAATTTGCTTTTTTTCTTTATCGCTTAAGTATTTAATCTATATTCATCGATCAAAAGTAATTAATAACCACAATAACGCTCAATTGAATGGAGTTACGATACCATTAAAACGAAATGTTCCAATTTATTCGACACTTAAGTGTCTATTGGTCGTTAATTCAGCCATAGGATTTCTATATAAGTACCTACATATATGTATATACATATGGGAGTGTTGCTATATATTAATATTCACAGAATAAGGTTACGGTCGCCCACAAGAAATCCTATTGTTTTAACTAATTATTTAGTGTGTGACGTTAGCAGTTTAGTGGGCACGTTAAGCAGTTGCTCCTTAAACCTTGTCGAAACACTTCGAGGGCGGTTTAAAAACATCCACCAGAAAGAAGGCTTGGCCACTAACCCGTATCGCCATCAATCCCCATTGGAGTAATGCAGTATGCTTTAGCCCTCCCCTAGTGGTAGACACACAAATGCCCAACAGTGGGATGCAAGTGTTGCAGCCAATTATACAGTGATGGTAGCTAGTACTACGTAACACAAGTAAACACAACAAGCCATTCTGCTCATCTCGGAAATATTGAAATTGAACTCACAACTTTTTTTTCTACTATCCACTAAATCAACGGAACACGCCAGGTCATAGATCTATGATGCAAGCGCAGGTGAAATAAAGGTCAAACGTACAACACGGACAGACGATTCATGGAGACGCATGGAGACCACAAACATGCATTAGTGTATTAGAAACAGTAGCCACCCTATATTGGACTCTCTATTCCGGCTAAAAATAAACACTGCTCTCAGTAGAGCTAGTTAAGCCTTTGTTGAGATCGGATTATGTACCCGAGTGATTGTTTTAATGATACTGTCATTTACTTGTTTTATTTAATTTTTTTCTAACACTACACTACTGGACACGGATCCAATATATTAGGCATAATCTACGATGCTGGTCAATTGGTTTGGCAGATTTTACAAGTATCAGAAAGATTATAAATCCTATTCACTATATTATTATCTGTGTGTATTATACACAATTAGCTACTCTTGTGCTGATAACAATGATTATGAAAGTCTCCTATATAATATCAACTTATATAAACTGTGTTTTTGAAGTAAAAAAAATCGCAATAAAAAATTACAAAACCCCTGGAGTCAGAAAAGCCATAGAATGAGTGGAGGTGGAGATCTTATTACAGTAGAAGATTCCTAAAAGCTGAGGGATGATTGGATGGTTGGATGATGGATATTTAAATTCATACTTTAAAAAAGTTATCGACGCATAAACAAATCCATTTATTATAAGTGATAATTAAATTTCTGCTCACAACGAAAAGTCACCCCTCGTATAATTGGATTGTTCGATCATGCATGACGAGTATTTATGTGAACGAGCATGGAAAACAGCGGCATTGCTGATTTTTTAAACAATTCTTTTATCGAACTATTATAATATTTTATCATAAAAGAGATTCAACATATTGATAATATAATAACTTCATGACATTAACAAATCCCTAGGAAATTTAGATTACACAAATATTTTGCAAGCAAATGAGTCGTCACTTAGTCGACAAGCAGCAACGCATTTACATAAATACTGGGGACGTCTCTTCATTCTTTTAGAAATTTTGTATTGTAATTGTAATGATAATATTTAATTAGTACACAAACTGAATAACAAAGTCACGTTTTCATTTTCCAATGGTTGAGGTGAAAAGCAGAAAAATAAGTACGATTTTACGTTTATTATAAATGTAGACGCGCGTGAACTTCTTTCATCTCTTATTTATTTTTCTTCTCTTTTAATATCTCTATAATACAAACGTATTTCTCTTCATAATATGGCATAACCAAATAATAATAAGTTTAAAATGGCTTTGACCATTATAAAACATAAATTCAAAATTCTTCATTCAATTCATCTGTGTAGTTTGTAGAGTTGTTGCCGGTGGAAATTCTTAGTTTTTTTCTTATGTACATAATTTATGAAATAATGAACCCATGAGCTTGCTTACAGCAGCACTGAGACTAGAGAAAAGATAAATAAAGATAACTGTTAAATGAAACAATGATAGCAATTGTTATTCACATCACGTTCAGCGCTCTTAACACTTTGGTCCGAAGCTAGCAACACTGAACTGCAAGTATCTAAACGAATTTACACCCCACCGCGCCGCACTTAATAATATGCTTCACACAACCCGCTCCGAGCTCCGTCTGTTAAAGTTTGACAATACTTTCGAAATTTCAACGAGTAAAAACCGTGTTGTACAACACAACTGACACAAATCGGAAAAAAATATAAGACTTGATCGTCGAATCTATGACTGGTTAGATAGGACGAAATTCTAAAGAAATATTCCACTAATTACAGCACAGTTCGTTGCAGCACAGATAAAGTGATAGAAATATTAATCACGTAAAATGCGGTTGAATGAATTGGAAACTAGAGGATAAAGTGCATTGAACTAACCAATGAGTTGAGGAACACTCTTCAAAATATTGACGTTGGTAAACTAAACACTGAATAGAGCAGACGTCCAGTCTCCCAAAGCATTGGAAAGTGAATCCAGAAACGAATGATTACAATAGCCAGCGATGGCTCTGAACTTTACGGGGCGCAAAGAAGTTACACACTGTCCGATTGTTCGTGAGACGTAGCGTATTTTTAATTAGTTTGCTTGACTATGGAATATACGCGTTTGTAACAAATATGCTTCGTGTAAAGATGACATTGGTGTAAAATTGAGAAACGGAATTCTTCGATGGTTAGACACGTGGAAAGAATGGATGATGGAAGATGGATGGGTGGAACAAAACGGATATAGAATTGATGGATGCAGGTACCGAAGGTGACCGTGATTTACCAATCTCGACCAAACAGGTCAAATATTGAATGATGGAAAAGTCGTCTTCCAAACCGGCGCGTATGAATGAAAAGAGTGATGAATGTAAGAGATGTTTGCCACTCAGTGCTTTCTGTATACTGTGAAATTAGGGGCTTGACGTGACAATAATAATAGTAATGGAATAAAGTTTGAAGCATCTATGCACTTTAAAACTAAGGCAAGATTCTATTTCGAAAAGTTTGTATCATAAAACAGTCCGGAAATAAAACTTACTTGGATGTAAAATTAAGGGGTTAATTCATATTAAAGTTTGTTATATTTCTTCATGTGGGTTTGTTTGGCTCTTAGCGTTTTCATTTATTTATTTATTCACATTTTGTGATGTAACATGAAGCTTTCGAATAGATATTGTAGACGATTTAACATTTTGCTTTGTGCGTTTGGAGTCTTGTTTGCCAATCCGCTCGACTATGTGTAGTGCTAGTAACTTCATCACCGCCAACTGTTATTTTCGCAGACTCTCCAACTTTCAGACAATAAAGCACTTTAATTTAGATCGGACCGTTTGTGTCTAGGGAAATAATAGAATACCTTTTGTCAGCAAATACTAGTCATAATTACCATGGACTAGTTACTAGTGCTGATAATTTCTTTAAATGATGTAAAATTGCCTAATTTGGCTTTAAGAAAACATAGTATTTCTGAGTCAACTAAAAATAATTGCCTAAAAATCTAGATTAAGTTCTAATTGGGGTCTATAATAAAATGTAAGCTTTAAAAACAGCACGATGGAAAATTTATAAACAATTTTCATAAACCAATTTAAATATCTATTTCTTATTCAGAGCCATTTACATATATGTACAAATATACACAAATATACGAGTATGTCCACATAACGAAATAACATCCATTACAGTTACTACAATTTTGAAGATATAGGTGTTATACATATTGTTACTAAGATCATGAATACAATTTCGATATAAAATTAACAGCTTTACCATGAACCGCTTTGGGCTGAATCGGTATTCTATTATGGAAGTCTCATTGTCCATCAGTTCGATATAACTTAATAACTCACTGAATTGCGCTGAAATTCAACTGATATTGAACGTCAGCGGTCAGAGGATAATTATACTCCAATTTCGAACGGCATTATGAGCGTTTTTCTGATCATAGTTATAGTAGGTACAGAAGAAGTAAAACTGTTTATGTATATTGGTTAATGGGGTTCCAAATACTAGTAGCTCGTTGAAGTTCTCAAAGTAGACTTTTATTTAAAGAGAGAGAGAGAAGAAAGAGAAAGAGAACCAAACGAGCAAGCAGCAGTCACGACTGTCCGTTGCAGCCTGTGAAAAAGTTGCAACACAACATTCGTATGTAGAATGCAAAAATAACGCTTCTTTAGTTTTAGTTTTGCATGTGAACGCAGTCTTACTATTTTGCTACATTCATGGTTGAAACACGCTGCGTGATTTTACGGACAATTGACGAACAAACGACAACAACCAACAACAGAGCACGGGACAAAGGCGCTTCGAACGGTGCGATTTGAAACCATTTTGTTATTTGAAAACTGAAATCTTTGGAGCTACCGATCGTGGCGGTTCCGAATCAGAACTTCCGATAGTTTACATAGATTGTTAGGTTTACATAGATTTGTCTGCGCTTCTAAATCGTGAGATCGTAATATCGCACAACTAGAGAAGCCTTCTTAAGCCGCCGGCCTATTCACGGCAAGCGTTGTATTAGCCAAAACAAATGCCGCGCGGTTGAGCCACGCGCCTATAAAGTTACTCAAAGCACTTTTGACGTATTGCCGTAAAATATTTATAGCGATAAGATGCCTCCGAACCGCATAAACCGAAATAACGCGATACATTTTAGTGGTCCCACATCCCGGTACGCAAATAACTCCCGTTTTACGATTCCGAGCGCACGAATCCTGAATTCCTATTACGCTACTGAAAAAAATTTGATCGGAAAATGTCTGTTTTTTTTCGAAATTAATCTAATTGCTTAATTTCGAAAAATTTCGTATAGAATCAAACAAATGAACCAAAAATAAAAAAAAAAATATAAAACTATAACTATAAATCTCACCAGAGTGCATTATCTGAAATAATCCACATCAAGTAGATTGAACGATATATTTACACTAATAAATATATAAGCGTCTATGAGTCATTTATATTACAAAACACTTCGTATGTTTGTAACGCATAAACACCTAGTTGCATACACCAGTTATTGTACTTAATTTACATAGGTACATTATGACGTCATCATCTGAATAAAACACTACGAGTTGAGTTCTCTTTTAAAAATATATGACTGTAAGCCACACAAAAGATAATAACGTAGTTATAACAGAATACCTTATAAGAGAACGCCAGTGCTTTAAGGAAATTGCACAAACAAAGGAATCGGAAAACTTTATTAAAACCTCGTCCTATTCAAACGGTTATACAACAATTTATATTATGAATTGAGTAAGAAGTTACGTTGAAATCCAATTACAGTTCGAAACACAACGGTTTCTGTAATTTAATGAAACAAATAAATAAAACTTTGTTGGGACACATTCGTATTTAACGGTTGGTAGCAATGGGCTTTCATATGCGTCAATGTTCCTGGATAACAAATAATGCTCTCGGACTAACCTCTAGTATGAGCACCTGCTCGGTGCCTTGCGTATTTCGAGGGGTAGGGTACTCCAGAGCTTGAACAGAGAAGGTAGAATGGAAGAAGTTGCTACTATTCGAAGGGATATCGATAGATTATTGGATGAACATAGCTTATGTAATTACGCAATGCAGTGCAAGCTTGAAAACGTAATTCTTTTTAAAGCACAAACATTTGCAAACAGTTTATAAGATAGCTGAGTATAATGAGTTTGTCCTTAAAGTTCACGGTCCTACAGTTTTATTTTCTTCGTCGGGTCCCTCGGGGAAATCCCATCTGCACTTTCATATTTAGTTCTTGCTTATTGCTCGGCGAATAGTTTAATTTTGCAAATGGCCGATTGCTTCAAATAACTTAGTATGCATAAGCGGTCTGGCTTGTTATTTCGCTCGGTACAGCGTAATAAAGGCTATGAAATATGTTATCTGGTTTACTTTTTTATTCCTATAATGTGTAAAACATGCTCGATACATTCTTGTTAATGTGATGGTTATGAATTTATATGTGACAATCCTATAATCAACAATATTTCAATTAAATTGTAATAACTTATAACTTCATGACTTTTGTACGTATTGTTTAAAAAATTCTGAAATTCGTTATGTTTTTTCCTTAATAAAAAAAATAATGAAAGTAAAACTGTTTATTTCGCATCAACACAGCATCAATAATAAGTTAGTGGATTATTTCCTTACTTCTTGTTGTTAAGGTATACCCATATCATTCATTACCTACATAAGGAGACATATCGATAATGAGTGTAAAATTACATTTGTCTAAAAGTAATAAGGTAGATCAACTTATAAAACATGTGGGCATTACAAAAAAAGATGTGTATAAAAACATTTCTATTCATACGAATGGTGAAGAAATAATTTTCAATTTCTTCTTCAATTTTTAAGGTCGTTTCATGTAGTATTAGAAATGAAACGAAATGTATCCCCGCCATCACCCAAAAGGTCGTTAGAGGTAACTGGGGGTAAAAAAGACATTCATGTTATTCTCGTCCGTAAAGGCCTAATCTGAAAAAATATTTATTTTCGCCCGTGAGCATGACGGATTACCCTCTTTAGCACATAAGTAGTTAGATCGCGACAGTTCAAATCTACGCAATGTAACGGAATATTAGGAAAATTGTATACTATCGATAATGAGTATTAAGTAAGTCATATAAATAAATCCTAGTATCTCACTTCGATTAAAGGAATTTCGTTTTATATATCTGTGAAAATTATTGTATTTGAAAAAAAAGCTTAATGCGTAGTTTAAAAAAAATGCTTTGGAGCCTGTAATTTTTAGACAATGAAGTTCAACTTTATAATAGAATAACTCGTCAAGTAAAACCAAAGACCAATCAAAAACCTTACCTTACCTCCTTATTTCTTATGATGTAGTCCGATCCCAAAGTTTACTCTAGTGGCAACTTAGATAAAACCATAGAGTCACTAACAAGTGGAACAGTTTTCCCAATTCATTCTCATTTGATTTAATTTTCTGCTGATGCTAAAGAAACCCTGATATTGACGACTATTAAACTTTTGAACTTCAAATTGATTAGCTGACTAGGAAAGTAGTTAAAAGATGAGTATTATACGCATTGTTAATGACTGAACCATCAGTTATAGGCCCAATTGAATCTTACCATTATGATCTACCTAATTGTAAAAATAAGTCCTTAAATGACTACATGACGTGGGATAAAAAATATACACTTACGCCGTACCTACTTATTTTTTGACTTATAACACTTAAGCAAAATGCTCTAAAGGATAACCTGAATGTTTTTTCTCCTTTATCACCAAAATTCCAATAGGTGACTGAAACATAAGGTCTGTTCACGACTATTCAAAATAAAAATCTTAGCACGCAAACACGCCGTGTCTGCTATCTTTCAAACCTGTGGTTTCAACATTATCTTCTGCTATTGGTACTCCACCTTTCTTTGTTTTGCTATTGAGAGGGTTTCAGTATTATTGTAACGGTGCCAAAAGCTGAGTAAATAAAATCATAACTCGGAACTTGGCATGCGCTTTGAAAATACCTTTGAAAGATAAATAAGCTGCTTACCTGGATGTTTTAAATTTAGAAAACAAAATAAAGCGGTGTTCACGCAAGTCTATGACGAACGATTTTGTCGCGAAATGTGGACTACAGAATGTAAGATGACAGCTTCAAGTGTCAAACTTGCGAAAGACCAGGTAATGTTTTTAATTAACCGTGATTAAGGGTGGGAAAAAAAAGTTAAATAATATTTTACACTAAATCATGGTCACTAACTAATACGATATCAATCCATTTCATGATCGAATACAAATATTTTTAATTGGATGTCTCCAGCTGAGATTTACGTGAACAAAATAAGTGAAAAATCTTTTCGTCGCGAACATAATCCATTGTATTGATGAAACTGAAACAAAGGTAATGAAAAAAATCCAATTCAAAGATAAATGTTCTCCCAATCAGTCACAATCAACTCGTTTGATTCCGGCTTTAATACAGATTTTTGCTGGTAAATAACATTCGTTCAAACGACTTTGTTTGTGAGTGTGTATTGATGCAGGTTGCAACCCAGTTACGTCCACTGTTGGGCAGTATCTCTCGCGTCTAAGGAAGGCCAAGCCCTTACCAGCCTTCGATATTTACCTAACGGTGCCGATAGTGACGACCGTTAAACGTGCTTCGGAAGCAGGAGCCTGTGTTGAAATTCTGCATTGTTAATATAAAATGAAATAAGTGAAGTTACGAGGAAATTAAAATTTATGAAAACGAGATGTTTTGTTCAGCAGCAATCGTGAATATTTACGTCCCATAATTATATGAAATATTAATAACAATTCAATTTCAATTTTCCATAAAACACATATCAATTTATTTTATTTCTAACCTTAACAAGCATCATAAAATAGTGTTCTGATCCGTTCTCGTCACAAATTGCTAGCTCGATCTATAAAACGATAGTTTAGTTTTGTTAAATTTTTATTGTTCTTTTGATCGTAAGCTACATACAATCGTAAAACTACGCGAATCCGAAAGTCGTATTATACAATGCACTAAACAAATATATAATTCAATTATAGAACAATTCAATATCATAAAATATTCTGTTAAAATAAAAGTAGATTTACGATTTTTTACCAGTTTACTTATTTTTATTTTCTTTATTCTTTGGTACAAATTCTTTCAGTATTAGTCAAGGATTAGGTCGTGCCATCACAATAAATCAGTTTATTCTGTTGCATCTACCTATTCTTCAATAACTCTTAAACCAAACCCATACAGACAAATAATCTATTTTAATATCTATGTAGTTGGAACGAAGTTCCTTACGGCAGGCTTGGCGGAGATCGGAATTTTGTATTTTAAATAGTTTCTTTCTTTCGGGCGAAGTATACAGACATTCGCACGATATTGTAGCACGTTTGTTTCACATTTGCTAATTAATACCCAGTTATCTCGCCTCGGCTGCGCGCAAAGGCGTGCGGGCATACTTACTTTTTACATGAAACCTTTTCATTTTTACTTCCCTGAATAACACCGGCCTCCAGCGATTTACCTTTCCTTTCACAAACTGTTCTCGAAAAACGTAACAGCAAATTGTTAACATTATACCGTTTGTGATTCATAACACACCGTTATTTATATTCTAATTCTGGAAGTCACATTGATCGGACCTTTTTTGTTCAGTGTCGTTTGTAAAACAAAAGCAAAAATTAAATTTATGAGAGACAATTTTTTTTGTGCGCGGTTTTACTAGTACAAAAATCAAAATTCCAAAAGCTAATAAGTACATTAATTTCTTTAATACCAATGTCTACAATTTTTGGTATTTAACTTCGAAATCAAACAGTTTTTACTATCTTTCTCCCCCTATGTTATCTCTATAGGAACGAAATTTCAAAAATTCCTTTCCTTGCGCCCACTAACAGTAAATAAAGAGCTTAACTGCAAAATTTCAAGAATCTAGGTTTAACGGTATCTAAGTCAGTAATAAGTTAATAAGTCAGTCAGTCCACTTTTCGGAGTATAGATGATGTTTCTGTTAAAACTTGTAGTTTAATGAAATAAAAGTTAACTTTGCTATTTAATTAGGAAAATCGCTACGTTTTAAACAATAAGATGCATCCTCCTCTTATCAGCAATTTCTCTTTGTGGAAGTAGTTGAAACGTTGAACAGGAAACAATTCTCAGAAGTATGTCTTTGTTATAATTTAAAAATGAATCTCGCCATATTCCAAGCTAAAAGTTATAAATTCTGCAGTTAATAGGCTGATGTATCATTTTATAACTATCGTTATTTCAGCAATTTAAAAGTTTACTTTGATTGTAAATGTTTATTTAAAAGTTATTCAGTAATACGGATGACATGAATCAAATACCACAGTTCCCGTTAGATATAAGATATTAATCAATCAGATGCAGTGAAAATTTAAGTACTTACATACATGTATTCATTATATAACTTTATTAGAAAACTGACTACAAAATCATATAAAAATAACTGTACGCCCCAACTATGTTCATATAACATACTAGAAAGATAACAAGTCATAATAATAATTATATTAAAGCGCATATGCCGTGCCAATAAAAAAAACCATTTTGATTATCTGCAATCGTAATATTATATAAAATAAAAAAAAAAACAATATCAATTTGATTTGAATGAAATTTACTTCTCCGATTGTCGACCTCAGCGATGTTTTTTTATTGATCACAATAAAGCTGAAATCCCGATGAACATTTACATATGACAACATTTTCCAGTAACCGAAATGTTATATTTACAGCAAAATGCACTCTAGCTCATGAAATATTCATATTGTTTATTAAATTTGGTTAATTTTCGCAACGATGCAATTCCATTTTATTTAGTACGATTTTTTTTTTTCTATTTTCAGGGCAATAAGATAAGTAACTTCTGCTATAGCGCGCGTATGGAAATGTAAAGTTTGTAAGCATTTTAACAATAAACAAATGAACACTAAAGCAGGACAGAATAATGTTTAAAATAACAGACAGTAGTGGATGGAACAGCAGCCACTTTAGTGTTGCTCTTCAAAACTATCAGTTCTGGCTTCTTTATAAAATTCTTATTCAATAAAACTACAGAACTAACATACTTCCAGAGTGTCTTGAAATGAATTATTCGTCGGAGTTGTATTAAAAACTTTCACAGAAGGATACAGTTTCGTATTCAATATAAACCAAGGAGTTGTCGGATAGTTGACAATGCTTTAACTTGGCCGACATAACTCTACGGAACGGACGGTCACGCGCGCGCGAACATATAAATTTGCATGAATACTGTTTGTAATAACAACAGAGTGCCGCTGAAGGAGTAAAGTTCGGTAAAAGACCGCCATTTTCACTGTGGAAATGCAGTACTAAAAAAACTTTGAATTGAAAAATACGCGTCTTTTGAATTTTATGATGTGGTATTACAATTTAATCTTTAATCATATTCTTATAGAGTCTATATGGTTTACATAGAAAACAAATATTGGTACAAATATTAATTGGTCATTACTCTGCATATTTGTAACTGTAATAAACATTCCATTTAAACATAGGTTTAGAAATACCAAATCCAATAAGGAGCTTACGTGTAGAAATACCCAATCAGTAATCTTCGTTTGAGCCGCATAATCTCGCCTGGCCTAATTAGTTGTCCTACATACACATACTTTCAGTTTTCCTCAACTGAAGAACTTGCATAATCCAATTAATAGAAGATCACGCCTTTAGGGCACGTTCACGAGGGGTGGTTCCAACAACAATAAATCCAAAATGAACATGTGTGTGTCCCTCAAAGTTTGTGTGTATACATCTAAAATTGTGTTTTTATCTAAATTCGTCTTAAAATGTATTTGTTAAGTTGACTAATAATAGTTTTGGGGGGCCAAAAGTTCGAAATCTTCTTTGTATTTGATTGTTTTATAACTTTTCATCGCAAAAACAAATAAAGTTTTACAAAATTTATTTAATTTACGTCTCATTTCATTGCGCGGTTCTTTTATTTTGCTGGTTTTTTATTCCTATGCCTTTCCGTGTGTTATAAATGAGTTTTAGTTATTATTTCAACAAAAAAATCCCTTTTCAAATTTGTGTTAATGTTTCCATGATATTGTTAATAAGATACGTTTCCGCTGAGCTGATTGTTATTATCACTTCCCAAAATACAATATCACACGGCTCTTTTCTTTAAACTTTTAACTGCTTCACGAAATAAATTCATGTGAACAAAAAAGACGAGCTTTACAGCTGACATTAATACACTTTTGTAAACAAACTGCAAATGAAGACAAAGTCAAGGGTGGGAGAGTAAAATAAAAACAAGGGGCGTAATTAAGAGAAATCAGCAAGACACTTACAATGAAGAGGAACAGCGTAACTTGGATCCGACTTCGTAACTTTTATCATTCTACAAGTTTCGAGAATCAAAAAATAAGTTAAGCTAACCGTCATACAGTTAGCGAGTAAATAGCAGACGATTCTTTCCCGAAATATATTCCAGAAGAATTTCAGTGTGAATAAGATAAATAAGAAATTATCCGCGACGAACCAGATTTATGCTGCAACAGAGATAAGAAACGGAAACTTAAATAAACCACTTCCCGCAGTTACCTGCGTGTATCGCGTTATATCAAATCGCCAGTTATTAATTCTGTTGAGTGAACCGCCACTGGAATCTTGATTACCAAAGTTAATGATGAAACTCTACCGCCTATAAAATTTAAATTTTTTTCCGAATTTTTCGACCTGTCTAAGTGTCTATTGTTTATAAAAAAAAACGAACTACAGGTATTCCTGACGAACACACCGATCTTTCACAATTTGTTTAAAGATTAAAACACGAAACCAAATGCGTTTATTTTGAACTAGGTACAATGTATATCAATAATTCAAATTCAAATTCAAATTCTTTTATTCATTATAAGGTATATACATACACTCAATGAAGGTCATGTTTTAGTCA